>JAKSZP010001551.1:0-132148 GCA_022478985.1 Massospora cicadina
CTTCTTCCACCACTCTGTCCTCAGAATCCCCCTGGGGGTCGCACAAATTCATGACAGGCCCGTACCAAACTCAACTGTCGCTCTACCTGCAAGTCTAAAACTACCTCTTCCTCCAACGTCGCTGCAGGTTTCACCACCGCCATTGCCAATAATAAATCAGCTTGCAAGTTTTGGCGAAACATGTGCAGAATCTGAGACTCAGGTGCCTTTGCTGCTCTTGCCAATGCGCGGAACATCTGGCCATACTCCTCCACTGACTTCTTCCCTTGACCACACTGCAGTAACGCCGCCCAGGCTGAATCCTGCGCCTCATCTGGACATGCTGCACGGTCAATCCAATTCAGACATTCCTCCACTGATACGGGTAACCCTGACTGCTCTTCTAAAAGTTCCCGCACCTTGTTTGACTGCTTTATTGGAAGTGCCAACAGAACCTGACTTAACTGCAAGGCAAACGAATCCTCTCCACCCGCTGCCTTTGTCAAACGTCCTTGAAACTGAACCTGACTAAATGTCTGGTGGATCAGTTCCAAGTCTTCCAATTTTAAAACCGCGGGAATTCTTCCTTTGTCCTTCCCAGGCCCTACCACTTTCCCACCATCTCGGGACACACACTCTAAAACCTGGTATAATTCATGAAGCAAAAATGTGGTGGAGAATATTACCATCAAGAGTGTTGCAGTATGGTTATACCACTTTGGAAACACAACTTCTTCTAGCACCTCTTTTGCTGCCACCACAACGACAGGAAAGTAAATGAGTTCTGTTTAATGTAACGCACTGGCTCCTTCCAATGAGCCACGAATGAGTTAGGCAACAGGATCCATGTTAAAGACCGTAGGGCTGACAGGACTCCTGATACTACTCTCCTGGTGCGCGCGCTACAAGATTGGACAAGCACCCCCTTGAAGACAGTTGCAAGTATACTTAACCCCAGCAACATGCCTTGACTCCAAGACAAGGTATAGAGGGAGGCAATAGCCCTCCCAAGCTCACTCTCAAAGTCCAACTCTTGTTGATTTAAGCCAAACATGGCTGCAGTTAGGCAATATATTAAAATAAACCCAAATTATAAATATATGAATTTTTGGTTCTTTTATTTAGTATTTAGCCAAGTTGATAGAAAACAGAACTGAGGAGCCTCCAGCTCCCAGTTCCTTCCCTATATACACAGGCTAAAAGCTAAAATAAAATATAATATAAGCTTATGGTGCCAACTTGAATGATGTTTGGTGTAAACTTTACAGCAGGATCGCGGAATCTTTACTCAATGATTTTGTGCCAGTTCCAATCCTCAATGGTTCCACGCCAGTTCCATTTCGAATTCCAATTGAACCGCGAAACTCCCAAGCACCCGTTTCATTTCATTCTCGATTCAAATCCAAATTGAATCTCAAAACTACCCATTTTTCTTGTTTTCCATTTTGTTCCGACTTGGACGCCCATCTTGCTCCTTGGCCTACTCCAAGCTCTGGCCCCTTAGGCGTCCTTGCCAGAACCAAGGCCCCCTCCTCCTCCATACATACAGACACAGCCTGCCCTGTCTTACCAAAGATTAGGGCAATGTGATGCTGAGGATAGACCTCAACTGTCACAGTTTTGAACTGAAGAGGCAATGTTTTTAGGTTTGATCTATGACATGCTGAACATGTCCAGCCAAAGTTGTACAATAAAGATATAAGAGGGATTCCCTAATTCAAAGCGCTTTGTGGGTTAATGGGTAAGTAACAAAACCTGGGCCATGAATAGCCATGGTATCTGACTTAATTGAATGCATCACCCATTTGATAGTAAAAGGTGGAAAATGGAAAGTATCTAGAGTTTCCCCTAAGATACTATCAATGCACGTGATCATATGCTTTTTTGTCCAAGGATATCAGTGCAACATCTGACTCATATTCTCACATGTTGTAAACATTACGGATGTTGTCGCATATATTATGGTTGAGAACAAACTCATATTGATTGCATATATGGTGATTTAATAATCTTACTTAGACGCTTCAATAAGTATTTTGGTCATGACTTAATCTGCGTTAGTAAGGAGACTGCTCACTAATTACCCATGTTTTTAGAAACCCTTTTTAAAATAAGATGAACACAAAGGCTTCTGACCCTCCATGCAGCAGGCAATTTTCTAGAAGGCATTTATTGATAGTGTCTTTGAGTAGTGACATGATTAGGGTTAGATTGTGTCTAAGAGACATCATAATGAATGCCATCTGGGCCAGGGCTTTTGAAGTGGGGTGCTCTGCATACAACATACAATAGTCCCTCACTAGAGACAACAAACCCTAGACTAGATAGGCTAAGTAGAGAATGAATCTATAATTTTGGTTAAAAATCCGTTGTATGTCCTCTGGTCCCAGTCATCTTAAAACATGTTAGCTTAAAATGTTGAACAGTTGCAGACACCTCACTGGGAGATGAAACAACTTCACTTGTTCTTGACCAAACTTGTTTATATGAAGTACCATTGTTTTTGTTCAGTAAGGTGGAGCATAAAGTTCCTAATTGATTTCTGCCCTTTAGTGATCTTCAGAGTGCCATCTATTATACTTAAACGGTGTTGGTGTGCAATATCTAGCTTTTTAAGAAAATAGTTATAGTAACCCATTTTCAAGTCCATTCTGGGCTGCTTTCCCTGTGAGGGCGTTTCTTTTCAGACGGGCGAGAGGTTATTGGAGGCAGTTAGCTGCCATTGTAAATGCGTGATGCCAGCGCATGGCATTTCACTTTGCAGCAGCTTTGATGTATTGTTTCATCAGACCCCTATGTTACTAGAGGATCTTTGCAAAACGAGAACATCATATGGTGTAAAGATGCTTGTTGGGGGCATCCATTTTGAGAGCTCCTCGTTAGTATATTCTATCTAAAGTTATATTATTACAGCATGGTTGAGATTGAGTTTGGTCAGGTATGGCCAGAGTTATTGTTACTAATGAAGGGATTAAAACTGCACCAGAGTAGCATCAAACATTAAGATTCTGGGTTTGAAAAATAACAGTTGGAGAATGTAACATATGTGAGTCATTGAAATTAACATACCCTGCTGTATATTAGACCGTTTCAAGTGGTTAATGCTGGAAGATTCATTATGAGGGGATCTTATTATCCTCTTTGTGTCTTGAGCACTAATAAAAATATATGACTTATATTATTGATATGTTAATAGCTGACAATTAGTTGCAGAATTTTTCCAACAGTAAAACATCTAATATAAAAGCTGTGTAAGCATTTTTTTCCAAGTAATACTGTTTAGGTTCTATTGACTAATATTGTAAGAATAAAGGAGAGTGATAGTTATATGAATATAACTATCCAGTCAAGTCTCATCTATAAAAGTGGTTTTAAACATACTCAGGTATCCTCTTACAGTCAAGTGATTTCTGGTGACTTGAGAGAGAGTCAATAAAGTAAACAATCCTTTACCTCTTACAAAGAAGGAAATTATAACAGATAACTATCTAAGTTCCTTATGCCTTTGTTTGAATAAATCAATGGGTATAATTAGGGTATTAAGGTACTCAACTTTTTGAATGATACCTTATGAAAGCAGTATCCTTTGCCAATGAACTTACCTTGAAGAGTTTCACCAAAAATAAATAATTCCTCTATCTATCCATCCACTTAAGTACTATCCACTATTAACTAGACAGCAACCATCCATGGCTTAGTTCAAGATAGCAATTACCAACGTCTTTAACAAATTCCAGAAGGTTAACCTTTACAAGCTAGTGGCTTTGCTTATGTAATGAGAAAAATCACCCATTTACAGCATGCCACATCACCCAGGCTAACTTTCATGTTATTGCTAAGAAAAGCGTTGCCAAAGATTCAGTAACAAATAAAATTCCTTATTGATCAGTGAGTTAATACCTATAAATCCACATAAGGAAGTTAACTGGTGAATATTAGATTAACAATGAGCTTAATATTAACATTGTCGGTGATCATGATTACCAAGCCATTGATTGTTAAGTTCAGTCAAATTTCCTAGATAGACTAAACTAATTTCTTATAGGAGAACATGCAAAATGATAGTTACCAACATTGATACCTCCAACTTCCATTAAGGTTGCTTATCAATAAGCTTTCCCTTTAGGACAAGACAGATAGTTATAGGAATCTGTCACAGCTGATAATTTGCGCATACCAAAAATCTCAACACATCCCCCAGTTTAAGAGATTATCAGACAAAGATGGTGTCTTAAAGGCAGATGCCAAATTTTTCCAGGAAGTGAGTTGGTCAGTTCAGTAAATTGTTCTACGGTTAAGAGCGTCCTTCCACTAGTTAATCTGATAGAATTATCCTGCTACAGTGAGCTAGATTTTTCTCTTTGCTCAATGCTTTCCATCATAGCCATTATTGGCAGCATAGCCTTAACCTCCTCCCCCTTTTCATGTCACTGCCATCTATATTAAGCATGGTCTTAAATAAAGATCTTAGCTAAACTCTGAAGGTTACTAACACAGCTAAAGTGCCATTCCATTATTTAGATTTAATCATGCTTGTAAATTACTGTATGCTTGTTTTCTCCCAAAATGAGAATCATGCAATTGGCAAATGTAGATATTAATTTATTTCCTTGGTTCCTTACAACAACAGACCAAGTTACAATGGGATCTGTTTTTGACAAACATCCACAAAAGACTGATCTTGATAATAATTTCACTATAGTACGTCATTCCCCCTCTCCCCAGAGGCATTGTAAGTGGACAACCGCCCTAATACGTTAGTTTACTGAAGAATTAAAAATAATTTTGCTCTTTATCATACCTTTCTTGTTATATCTTTGAGGAAAATTTCCCATCTTCCTATATATTTTCTATATATTCTAATTCCTCTTATAACTTTTCTAAGCTTTTTTATTAACTTTTTTGTCTTTATATTAGATCCAAAACTTTATTTACTATGGGCCCTATTAACAATACAATTATCAGAGATGATTTATTATCATGTAGGCATCTGTATATAAAATGTGATAATTTCAAAAGGCCCAGTATGAATTTCTTTCACTTGTCGCTGGCAAATAATCCCCTCTGTAATGTATCAGGTGACCTTATTGCCAATTGCTATTTCATTGCAGACAGGTCAATTTTTTTATATCCAAGACTTGATATAAACATTACTTGCCATACCTAACATTTATATTGATAGGGTAGATATATTTGGAAATGTTCCCTTGATTGAGCTGATTAGATTGGGGTTGTTGGAATCTTCAAGCTTTGACTTGAGCAATTCATTAATGTTATCAGCACTTCATGACTTTTCAACCAGCTGATGCGCATAAAGCCCATGTGACCCTTTTTAAATTTCTGGATCAATACTCTTCTCTTTTGTTCTAGATTTCATGACACATTTACATTTGAGGTTTTATCCTAATAGTTCAGATTGGCTGTAATGCCATCCACAAATAAATTATAAATGTCTAATTAATCCTAAAGAATATCAGTCGGAACAAGGCATTCTGCAGATCTAGATTGTTTGTTATCTAAACTGCTGATTCCTTTCCCAATTCTTTGCCAATTACTACTTCTCCAGGACTGGGCAAGAACTCATGCTCTTTGGGCTTCTTGCCCCAACATTATGAAAGGTTAACTCCTAGTTACATCACAATTGTAACACCTTTAGGTTTATCCGTGAATTTTTGCACATTGGGGGTTTCCCCATTTTATACCCAGATCTGAAATACATATTCTGTACATAAACGTCTTTATATTTTATATATTATTGATTCAGCTAATTGACTCCTTGCATGATTAACTTGGAAGGCAGACTTGCTTTAGAGGGGTTTTGCTGAACAGATATTGGACACCAGGAGACCTTCTAAAAGAGAAAGTAATCATCATTGAGCAACTCTTTTGAATGCAACCAGCTTTAGCATCAATGGCTGGTTGGAACTGTTAAAGACCTGCGGTAGTATTCTTAGTAATACTCTTTGATATATCTTAAATATTTTTCCTTACACAAGTCTCAATGGAAGCCTCAACCAACCTATTTCTTACTTTATCAGAGCAAAAGTATCCTCTTAAATGAGTGTCCTATCTCTTAGATCCCAGACTATTAACTGACAATCTCTACACTTAATTAATTATAAGCGGAAACAAATAATAAAATATAGATTTTGAGGTATAAACATCTTTATTAGAGTAAAATTAAAGTGCTTTTATACTTCTTGCATAGTTTCAGGATATAAACTAACTGTAAATTGATAATAAAATGGTAATGGGGTATGGTGATACTGTAGGGGCTTTATGAATGCCAGGTCATTTTCTTCTTGATTTAAACCTTGGTGGCAGAATTTATTTGGCTTAATGCTTGTATCCATGAGCTCCATCTTGCAGTAGACATCCCTCAACCAGGATGTTTAGAGGCCCCTTAGCATAAATTACTTCTGGGTTTGGGACTGCAAAACCACTCCTTCTATTGCTTCTTATCCAGTTTTAATAGTATGCTGATCACTTTAGGATTTTTACAATAACGCAGTTATGAGGCACTATACTTCAGGAGTTTGATCATCCTACATTTTTGGTTTTTTTGTCTTTTTGGGTAATATTCAAACAGAAGGTTCAATTTCTTCCTTTAGGTAAATTGGTCTAGATGGTTGTTTAGTTATTTCTTCATTGGTATTCTGGATAGAATTGTTTCATCATAAATCATTCATAAATTATTTTACCCCTAAAAAGGTAAAAAGGGGCCAAATTTCATACCTGTTGGCATCATTGTAAGCATCATCATATTGTAAACCTTTGTCAGGACTAAGGGGTTTAGACCACTTGCCCCTTATAGAATAAGGGACCAGGAAACCCAAAGTTCCTGGGTGCTGGATTATAATTAATTTTTTTTCTTGTCTAGAAGTCTATACTCAGGTTAATGTCCCTGGAGTCATAATCATAAACTATTATTCCTTCCTAAATAAATTGAAAAAGGCCAATTTAACTCAAAACGTGGCAAAAAGAGAGTAATCTTTATTTGCTTACAGTCCAAAATATAAGGGAGATCAGGGAGGTTATCAGGTCTATCTCCAAGCGGTCCAAGCTAAGATTTATAATTGTTAAAAATTTGGAAATTCTGTGGCAGGCTAGCCATATTGGTCAAATATGATTCACTTGCCGCATGAATTGGATTTGAACCCTGAGATTAGAAGGTTTGGGAGAATATTATTTGACCAAATTAGGTGGGGATCATCAAAATATTGATAGGGCTCAAACTTAGTCAGGGATTGTCTTTATATTGAGAGGGCTTGAAATTCATTAGGGATTATACCCAATACTGGTTTGAGCTATTTTGATGGCTCAGGTTTGATTCCCATTATCTAACTCATCTGAATCTTTGATTTGGGCAGGAATCCCAACAACGCCCCCCTCTAGATCTTGGCTCTGGAGTAAAATGGATGGAGAAAGTGACTATGTACATGATTAACTATGGTACCCTGAATGACCTCTACAATTGAGTGTTTGTTGCCCCCTTTTAAATAACTTTGTAGTGCTCCAACCAGTTGGATTAGTTGCCCAATTTGTTATCACAACCTCCCAGTTGATGTTGATAGAAAAGGACTAGGTCACCTGGTTGGAAGGTGTTCAGAGGTTGATGTTTGTCATTAAATTGAGTAGTTTCTCTACTTGAAGCAGATAGATTTTCAGAAGCCAGGCCTTTAGTCAGATAATTTAATTAGGAATACTTTGCATAGTGACTTTAGAGGCTTCAGGGGGAGGCATGGTCAAGCATAGTCTGTACTTTAGAAGGCAGATGGAGATTTCTTCTGTACAACGCTTGGAAGGGCAATATCTTAAAATACTTTATTATATCTGATTCCATAGGCCAGAATTGCACTAAATAAAAAAACTTGGGTCAATGAAGTGGGTCTGGCATAGCCATTTTCTGGGAAGTTGCATTAGGAACCATTTGCCCGCTCCACCATTGCATTTGCTGCAGGATGGTAGGGAGTGGAAAATACCTGAGTGGATCCCATCAGTTCAGCTAAATCTTCCACCAGTGAGGATCAGAAGTTTTACCCTTTATCAGAGTGAAATATGTTAGGACACCCAAGCTGAATGATAGTTTGATCATATAAAAGCGTGGCGGTAGTTTTTTATGAAGCAGAGGGTAGTGATAAGCTTTAATCCACTTAGTTAAATGATCTACTGCTAGGAGGAGGAACCAATGACCATTAGAGGCTTGAGGGAAAGGTCCCACAACATCAATACTAATAGTATGGAAGGGTTCATAGGGTGAAACTACTGGATGTTGAGGTTGGGGTTTAAGTCCAGCTTGAATTTTAGATACCAGGCAGGACTCTAATAAATCTTGGATGGTTACAAGCATTCCTTCCCAGTAGCATTTATTCTTGAGCCACTGGTAAGTTTTCCAAATTCTCTAGAGCTGACCTGCCAATGTCCCTCTAATTAAATGCCAGTCCAAGCTGAGGGTCATATAGGGCAACCATTTTTGATATATACTATTTTTGATCAGTTTACCATTTTTGACTTGTAGGTTTATGACTTTTTTGTTAATCTTTTTAAGGAGTCGGTTTTTTCTCTTTTCATAAATGTTATTGGGTTAAGAGGTTGTAGAGTTGGTCCTCCACAGGTTCAGTTAGAGTTAATATAGCCTGGATAAGCAATCCACATTTTGATGGATGGGTCCTAGTAGATAAATAATGGAAAAATTGCAATTTTGAAGTTTTACCACCTATTGGGTTAACCTCCCGTCATGATCCTTCATTTGCTGTAACCATTGCAAAGAAGCATGATTGGTTTAAGGTAGAATGATATTTCTTTATAGTAAGGGTTGAAAATGCTTGATAGCCAGTAGGACTGCCAAAAATTTGTGCTTCTAACGCTATAGTTGCATTTGGCTCTGGTTAAGGTTTTGATATAGTAGGCAATAGGATTGTCTACTGAGTTTTATTATGCTGTGATAGTATGGCTCCAATGGATATATTGCTAGCATCAAAAAGTAGATAGTGTAATTCAAAGACGGGATGTATAAGCACTGGTAAATGAGAGAGAGCTGCGCATAATAGGTCAAAGGCCTGCAGTCGCTCTTCTTTCCATTGAAAAAGGTATGCCTTTCTTCAATAAATATACTAGAGTCTTAGAGGTGTCAGCAAAATGGGGAATAAACTGGCAATAATAACCCACCATCCCCAAAACACCTGTATGGCTTGTAAGGATTTAGGGGGGACATCTTAGAAATGGCCATAACCTTATTGTCCATCAGGGATATTACAGCTTTACCTACCTTATAGCCTAGAGTCCATTTCGCTCTGAAAGAAAGATCATTTTGTTAGCTTTAGTTTTAATGAGGATTTCCATAACTTCTGGAAAATTATCCAAAGATGATCATGTTCTTGGTAAAAGTTCTCAAAAATGGTATTATTGTCAAGATAGACTAGTACACACAAACGGTTCAAGTTACTTAAAAGTTTGTCCATGGCGTTGGAAGGTAGCAGGGGCGTTACATAACCCATGCGGCATTTGAGTGGCATAAATAGTCCTTCATTTGAAATGTGGGCATATTTTTCATGATCCTCCAGAAACACATCAATTTGCCAGTACCTAATGGTGAGATCCATAACTGAAAAATAATGGGAACCTGACATCAAGTGTAATGAATAACTATACGTGGCAATGGATAGCTATCCTTTCTTGTGATTGAATTGAGCTGGCAATAATCCATGACAACACAGTGGCACCATCCTTCAATTAGATTAAATGAAATGGGGAAGCCCACAGGCTTATAGAAGGCACAAGTAACCCAGCTTCCAACAGTTGCTGTAACTCTAAGGCCACTTGAGCTTCCTTGACTTCTAGAATTCCTGTATAGCCAAGCTTTAAATGGAGGGTTATCCTTGGTCTCAATTTGGTGGATAAACAACATTTTTCTGTAGTCCTTGGTCCTGAGGAAAAAATATCACCATACTCTTCAAGGAGGCTATTTGACACTCTGACATTTAAGAGTGAGATTATCCCCAATTTGGCTGTCAACTAAAGCTAATGTGGATAGATGAATAAACCATATATTTTGTAAAGAGCCAAAACAAATCACTTTTGATATTCTCAATGGGACATAAGTTTACATGAGTGATAGGGGCAAGCTGAGGGACTTGGAGGGTTTGATTCATTAAATTTCACAATAAGATAAAGATAAGTTTCCCATAGGCAGGATCCAAAATCCCTGGGCAGGTCAACGCTTCTTTTTTTAATACTAGATGGTCCCAACCAGGTCAACGCTTCTTTGATTGAAGGGTTTGGGTGTCCACTTAGCTCCTAAATTTGATTAGGAGGGATGTAAATCATGATCCCTGTATCCACAACCAATTGGGCCAGAATGTATTATAATGGGATGGAACCACAGAGGGACCCATTTTCAGCGTCCACAGCCTCAGGGGGTAACTTAGTTTTGCCTCCTAAGACTTTATAAACATCTTTGCAAATGGATGTTGGGTATTTAAGAAGACATGTCATTTTTTTAATTCCTTTAATTTTGACTGGGAGGTTGATATTAAAAGAATCTAATACTCTAGAAGGAACAGCACTTTTCTTTATGGTTGATGATTTAATTGTATTCCCACAACAATTGGACATTTAATAAGCAACTTTTAGTTAGTTTTTTCTAAAGCAATAGAGGGGGCAGTGATTAAAAAGTTTTCAAATTGGAGAGGTAAGGTGGAATATGCCCTAATTTCTTTAGTAATCTGATCACCAGTCATCCCATATTTAGCTTTGTGGATCAAGTCTGGATCCATTTTAATTTCCTGGATAAGTTGGGAGGATTTAACGTTAACTGGTGAGCTGGTGTCAATTAATGTCAAAAGTTTAAACTTATGAACAGCTAGCTCTACTTGAACCACCAAAGAGCAAAACTGAGGATTTAAAGCTAGTAATCTTTCATGAGGTATTTGCAGCAAAGCAAATGGAGTATATGCTGTGACCAAGCTTGGGTTTGTTCATTGTTTTTAAAGGTTTTATATGCAGCGCTTGGATTTTCATAGAGGAGCTGAGTTCCAAGATTTGTTTAGGTAGCTGCCCAACATAAAAATAAGAAAGATGAAGATCTTTATTACCTTGGATAGAAAAAGGTACATTGACAACTGCTTAAGCCTCTAAAACAAAGCATCCCATGGTGCTGGGCTTAGTATTAGAGCTAGTACAAAAACCTTGAGGCACTTGATTTTTGTCAACATAGGGAGCCTCCTGCCCTATACTGATGATATTTTTCAACCTACGTAGAAAGATGCAACAAGTATCTACAGTATGGTTGTTTTTCTTGCAAAAAGTTCAGGATAATTTGGGGGTAGGCGACTTGGGGGATGTAACTGCAAGTACTTGGGTCTGAGGCTTATTACTATTAAAATGAGGGGTCCCAGTGGGTTTGAGTAGATCAGCTGGAATCTCCAAAATAGCTTCTTTGACATGGAGGAGAGACATCCAGTTAGACTTACCGCTATAAGATAAAGTAGAATGTTATGCATTTTTTAAATGCTGAAATTATAGCAGTGATAGAGTCATCTAAAGTAAGGAGCTTTTTGATGACCAACGTTTGAGCCTCAAGGTAAAAATGGTGAGTGATCTCTGTGCTGATTTCTCCCCAATTAGGGCTTATGTCCATAAAAGTTTGCTTTTAGTTGGATAAAGTTAAGTTGCTCCCAGTTTCTGAAGCAATGCAGTCTTGGTGTCATCCCAAGTCTGGCATTGCATTAGATGAGGTATTATAATTCTTGAGCTATGTGACTATGACATTTAGTTATGTGTTTAAGCAATTGGGTGTCACTAGCTCCCTCATGGCATTTTCATAACAAATTAGGAAATATAAGATACTCCCTTCACCTGGGACGTACTTCTCTTTTAAGACAGTTTGAACTAGCCACTGGGAGGGTTAATGGTCAAATAAAGTGAATTGACATTGGGGGTGCATTTTCACCTGAAGAAGATCTGCTAGCACTGTGAGATGAGTAAGGGTGAAGAGCATCAATCTGATCTTAGAAATCATTGATATCTTAAATTTCTGAATCTACCTGAGCATGGGTTGCATAAAGGGCTGATTTGGTGGCAACAAGTGGGGTTAACTGCCAAATTTCGCTTTTTAGCTCAGTATTTGCATTCCAAAATTCAAGTTGGCGTTGCTCAATGGTGAGAATTCTTTGTTTAATCCCACATAATACAGCAAGTAATTTACCACAAAGTTAAGGCGTTCTTGATCCATAGAGGGATCTAACACTGAAATTGTTATCATTCAATGTATAATAGTTGCGCCGTGAACTCAGGGTAAACCTATCATGGAGCACCAGTTTTGTCAGGACTAAGGGGTTAGAAAATTTCCCCTTTTAAGTTAAAGGCCAAAAAACCCAAAATACCTGGTTGTGGATTATAGTTAATTGCTTTCCTTGTTTAAAGTCTTTAATCAGGTTAACATCCCCTAGAGTCATAATCCTAAACTATTTTTTCTTCTAAATAAATTGAGGAAGATTAATTTAACATAAAATGTGACAAAAAGATATTTATCTTCGGGTTGGGACCATCTAGTACTAAAAAAAGAGATTTATCTTTATTTGCTTAGAGTCAAAATTATAAGGGAGATCAGGAAGATTAACATGTCCATCTCCAAGTGGTACAAGCTAAGATTTATAATTGTTAAAAATTGGGGATTCTGAATTAGGCTAGTCATCTCAGTTGAATAGGAGTTGCTCGCCGCATGGATTGGGTTTGAACCCCAAGATTATGAGGTTTTACGCGATTGATATTTGACTGAATTATTATCTTTTTCTTTCTCGTAACAATCACTTTAGTTACTACAATTTGATTCAAACAGCAAATTTGGATAATCACACACAGGAAAGATGGGCGACTTTATCAATAAAAATAATACAACATGGGTGAGCGTCGCGGTGCACTTAATGGTACAACTAAGGGCAAGAAACGCCCTGGAAACCATCTAGTACTAAAAAAAAGAAACGCCCTGGAGGGGGACCAGGAACCCAATCCACAAAGAAATTGCAAACTCAGACACTGTCTGGGTTTATGGTATTCATTGTAAAGCACGCGCAATATATGTACATTCAGTTCAACCAACCCTTATCAAAGATGGAGCACAGGATCAGACTCTTCCTTGGGGATGAGTCACCGACTCTGTGGGAGAAAACATGTGAGGCACAGCCCTCACTTTTCCCTCATGTGGTGTATGTAGCCACCAACAACATGGGCCATGGCTGGATCAATATTGGTTTCAAAACAGCTGATGAAGCTGATGCTGCAGCAAAAGTCTGTGCGGAAATTGCCCTCCCTGAGGGCAAAAAAATTGTGTGCACTGCACGCACCAGATGGAACAAAGCAAAAACTTTGTTCATCTCTTTTGACTCACTCCCCACCAACCTTCCTTGTTAGGTAATCAAGGAGGAGCTCTGAAAAGGTCTCGTGGCCTATGGAGAAATTCAGCAACTCAAATTACAGTGATTTTGCTTGATGCCCAACCTGTGCACGGGCAAAGCTATCACTGTAATCAATCCCTTCCCAGAAGTGGAAGAGCACTTATCTAGAATTCCCCGCACAGCAGAATTTTTACTTCAAAGATGGGGGCCAGTCAGCTGCATTCCGAGTTACACTGGAACGTGCACCGCCCATTTGCAACCACTGTGGCTCACTGGGCCACAAGGAACACGCATGCCCTGTGAAAGAGGGCTTAATAGAAAATGATTATTGTGAGGAAGCAATGGATGAAGATAATGAAAACTTCGCCAAAATGACTGATGGTCACCACCCATTCCGCTGGGGTGAAGATGGACTATACTCCATCATGAACCCAGTTACAAGCAAACAACATAAAGTGGCACAAAAAGCCTGAAAGTGAGCAGCGGCTGAAGCAGTGGCACATGCAGAGTCCACCATTAATCCCGGACAAATTTGGGAGGATATTTCAGATATTCACTGAACCAACCAATCAGAACAGTATACCCAGGTCAAAAATTTTCACAAGTAACCTGACTGAGTCATAAAGCGACATCAGTCATGCACATAATGAGGAACAATGCAACTGCAATTTGGGCGAAAATGCGGTGCACAATTCACCAAAGTCAAACCTCAAAAATATAAAATCCAATCAACAATCCGCATCAAATCAACATGAGACCTGTGCAGGAAAAGTTGACGCAAATGAAAAAAACTGCAATTCCATTGAATCATTGGCTCAGATCAAGGGAACCAACAATGTCAGTGAAAGAGTTGGAGTACAAACGCGGAGCATGGCCAAAATGAGCCATGTGGGATAGGGCCAGAGGGCCCTCCCAACTGCTTCTGAGGCGCCGCGGGAACCTCAGTGTCAATAGGGATGCTAAACATCGCAGGAGCCAGGGCTCATACATCCCAAGCCAAAAAGCTGGAATTCCTGCGAAAACCTCTTGTAGACATCTTGGCCATCCAAGAAACCCACTGTCTACAAGGGGAAGAAGGATCCTGGTCAACCAGGGTCGCACCATCACAATCAGTATGGACGTCTCACTGTGGGGTGATCATCTGAAACAACAAAAAATTTAAAATTACAAATTTGTCATCACACTTGCACAGTCAAGTCCTGGTAGCAAAAATCACATGCCAAGAGTATATAATTTCAATAGCATGTATCTATGCACCGTGCACTGCAACTGAGAGAAAACAATTTTTCGAAAACATTTCTAATCTCACCCTCCCACCAGATACCATCATGTTAGGCGATTTCAACTGCTGGGATAACCCCAATACAGATTAATGGCCTAATCCCAGGGGATACCCACCTGGACACATTGAATTCCGCACAATGAAGGCATCTCTTGGCTTACAGGATGCTCTTCCCCCCAGTTCACCACTCCTTCCCCACATGACATGGCCCAACATATGCAAGGGAGCGCTCATATCAATGAGTCGCATTGACCACATCCTCATCCCACAATCCCACTGCTCAAGAATCTCCAAATTTATAACAAAAAAGATCAATTTTTCTGACCACCGATTGGTTATGGTGCAGTTAGCGCCAACCCAATCCCACACACAGGTGTCGTCTTGGAGAAAGCTTTACCCAGAAAATATAAAATTGCCTGAGATATCTGACTGGGTTGAAAACAAGGCTACAAACCCAGAATTCACAGCCCCATTCACTTTGGATCCCATCAGAACATGGGAAAATTTCAAAAAGGATTTAATCAACAAAACCTGACATATTGCATCACATAAGTACACCGCAGACACAGCCACAATCAAGCGTACCTTAGCAGAACTAGACCACCTGGAAATAAATACTCCAAGATCTGGTTATAGCCCCAACTGGGGATGCAAATGAGCAGAAATTTCTGCCTGACTTAACAATCTCATCTTTGAATACCAATATAGAATCAAAGTATTAAACAAAGGAAAGTTCATAAAGGAAAGCGAAAACTGTTTGACATACTTTTTCCACCAATTCCACTCCCGCAGAAACCAGCCCACATGCACACAGGTCCGCAAGACCTATGGCACTGTGCAACTGACCCTGAGGAGGTCAAGGCGGAAGTATACTGCTATTACACTGAATTGTATCGTGAAATGCCAACAGATCCACAAAAAATTAAAGAATTTATACAAATTGCCAAGATAAAAAGTACACCACCAAATTACAATATACTATCCCTTATTACATGGGAGGAGCTTTGGGAGACAATTCGCGGTGCATCACGTAGGAAATGCCCAGGGCCTGATGGGATACCCTAAGAATTTTACAAAGAATAGATTTTAACAAATCGCCCCCTCCTATTGGCGTCTATGAACCAGAGCTTGTTGGAAACACGCCTAATACCAGGAGGCCATGAATCCTACGTTATATCCTTGTATAAAAAGGGTGACAAGTTGTACCTGGCCAACTGGCGCCCAATTACACTCTCCAACACTGACACAAAAATTCTAAAAAAAATTTTAGCAGCTAGATTAGGCGCAATTGCATCTGAAGTTTTATCACCCAAACAGTTTGGGTTTATACCAGGGCGGTCAATCTGGAACAACATTCACCCTGTTGCAAACATTTGCCAATCCAAAGCAACTGGTGCACTGGTCTTCTTGGATCAGGAAAAGGCATATGACCGTGTTAGCTGGCCATACCTAAAAGAATGTCTACATGCCTTCAAACTCCACCAAGATTCATAAAATGGGCGATGCTCTTAACAGAATCTGCAACCATGGCTGTATGCGGCCCTAGATTACTAACAAACAAGGTTAAACCACACAGAGGGCTCAAACAAGGGGATCCCCTCAGCCCACTGCTATACAATTTCAGCTTTGACCCACTCCTCCAAGTAACTGACTCACGTCTCTTGGGGATAACCGCACAAGGACAACTAACAGTCAAGATACTGGCCTTTGCGGATGACTGCATAGCAGGTATAGCAAACAATTAAGATGCCCAACAGCTGGAACGCACTCTAGAGGAATACTCCAAGGTGCGCAATGCATTGCTGAACAAAAGAAAGACATAAATCATCCTCTTAGGCAAATACACAAACAATTGGCCACAACATCAGAACCTCATACCAACACACGAAGAAAAAACCCAATCATTTTACCCTTTGCAACACCTCCCACCACACTCCTGTCTGACACCTTGGAATCTGGCTAGAATCAGGGGGATATGCTAATGAGACAATTGAAAGTAACCTGTTACAATGGGTATCCAAACGCGTCGCCTCCCTCAAGGGACAAACCCCAGAATTAACAGGACAAGTTACAGTTGCTAACTCGCTCATCCTCCCAATACTGTGGTACCAGGCCCACGCGATCGCCTTCTCAGCTACCTTTATAACCTCAATCCGCGCGCTTATCCAGGGCTGGCTGTAGCCTGGCTCTCACCCTCCTATATGGATGGAAACACTATTTGGCCCACGCTCAAGCAGAGGCATGGGACTAATAGATTTCGAGAGCCATGCCAATCACATCCTAGGTACCTGAATAAAGGAAGTTCTTGCTCCAGACCTCCCACAACAACATTGGTCCAGAGCAGCAAGGACTAACTTTACACAGGCGCTCAAATTAACTAACCCACATAGTCCACCCAGACTACTTTCATACCTTGCCAAGCACCCTACTGCAACAGGTCCGCATGGAACCTCCCCTCATTTCAAACATATCCTCCAAACTATCTGCTGTATGGGATGGACCATAGAGAACATGGGTACTATACAGGGAAGGGGACGACCCAGCCCCAATTCAAATTAAGAAACCCAGAAAACCACCACCAGAGAGATATGCTCGCAACAACCCCAAGCATAGCTAGGATAGAATACCTATATATTTTGGACATTCCCTATGGTTTAACCACACAGAAGGCAATGTGGAAAATGACTCACCACCCACTCCTACAGCTGAGGATAAGAGCAAACGCCTGGCGTTGTCTGAGAAGGACCTATAGGATGGCGGACCGTTCCAACTCCCTCCACAAAACATGTGCAGTATGTGGAGGGGAGGGATCCCTACATCACCGCCTAGAAACATGCCCCCCAACCAAAGCCATATGGCAGGAAGTTGCACGCCTGCTTAAGATCAAAAACGAACAGGAATTCTCAATATCAAAGAGCATCTTCGCGCTCCAGATCGAGTCACCAATCCCATCTACCCTCCATTCCCTAATAATACCCATTGCAATGTAGACAATCCACACAATTGCATTAGATGTGTTCAAGGGCATGGTCCCAACCAGTCACGGGGTTATTAACAGATTCCATGCCCACTTACTGGAGCACTTCCAAGCCTGGCTCTATGGATATATGAGACCAAGGCAAAAAGCTCTCATAGAATCATGGTTCCCACTCTGGTTCCTCCACATAGACCCTTTCCTTCACACCTGCTCCATAGCAGGGAGCCCCCTTGGAGTAGTGCACCAACCCCCCCATACCTGGCAGTCCTGCTGGCAACAGGGGTAACTTGAGTACCCTGGGGTGCCCAATTTTATATTTATCAGTTATTTCCTTAGTTTTACATATAATGGTAATGTCCGTCCCCTGGTTGGCTTACCTCAGTTAAATAAAAAATATTTGACTGAATTAGCTGGGGATCATTCCTAATATTGATAAGGCTTGTAATTAGTCAGGGATTGTCCCCAATATCAAGAGGCTTTAAAATTCGTTGGGGACTATCCCTTATACTGATTTCAGCTAATTTAGCGGCTCAGGTTCAATTCCTGTTATCTACCTCATCTGAATCTTCATTTCAGGCAGGAATACTGATAAACCTTTTCATTCAAAAGTAGCAAACTTATTGTGTGTGACGTCATCTCAACCAACTAGTAAATTTCTTAGGCTGTCATTATCTATAAAAGAGGTTTAACCATATCCACATTTTTCATTTTCTACATATAAATCTTGAGGTGGTTATATAATGTTGGGGTTTCTTCTAAAGGGCAGGGAATTATTATCCAGTACACTTGTGTATTATTTATAAATTACTCTCCAAAGATGAGACTGGGGGAAGGACCTAAGGTGATGGGCACGTTCTCTGTTGAAAACTATATTAGTGACATCATCTCTTAAAGAATTCTCAGCACCTCTCTTTTGAAGGATGGTTTCAGGGCTAGCTAGATGTCTTGCACTTCTCAGAATGGCTTCCTTTGTATATAATAAATTAAGACAAATCTCCTAAACCTAATTCTGATAGACTAGTCTGTCTCTGACTCTCACTCTGACTCTTTTTTTAGTGGCTTTTATGTTCTTGGATGCTTCTAACATAAATCTTTATCATCTTATAGACCAACCCTTTCTGGTAACTCCCATGTGGTAGGTTCTTATGATCTTCAGAGATGAGTGGACCAGCATGGTAGGTAGCGCTGCTTCTCACCCATATAGGACCTTGAGTGGAGAAATGCAAATCGCCCAAAGATGGATAAGTTGGAATGCTAGCATCATGGATGGGAAATAGTTAGTCTCACTTCAACTTGTTATTGTGAGACATCTTCTTCAATACTCTTTTAAAAGTCCCATTTGTGTGTTCTACGCTTCTGTTGATGGTGGAGTGTATGGAGTGGCAAATTGTTATCTCACTCCAATAGATTCATGATATTCCTTATGATGTCATAGATAAAGTTATTTTAATTTTTTGATAACAGAATTTTAGGGCATCCATGCCTCCTATCACTTGGCTATATAAGAATCTGAAGGTTAGTCTTTGATGTATAAGTTGACTGCTGATTCTTTGACCCATTTGGTGAGATTGTCAATAGCTATGATGATAAACTTGGATCCATTTTGAGGCAGTAAGCAATGGCCTATCACGTAAATGGATATGTTATGGAATGGAGCTTTTGGTAAGTTTAGCTGGAACTCAAAGCACTTTTATAAGGGTCTGAAGCTTGCACAGGGTACATTGAGTTTCAGGGCTTGATGTACTTAATCTTACATTAAGTCTCTTTAGAACCAGTATTTTAGGTATGCCAATGTCTTCTGGAATTGTCCATGGCCAACATACTTGTGAGCTTATATCACAAGTTCCATTTTAAACTAGGTCAAATATATGGGTACCACCTGTCCTTGATCATCTTATGAAGGTTCTCATCAATATACCGCTATCTTAAGAGCATCTTCTCAGGATAGTCTTCATTAATTGGTCTCATCTTGCCATTTTTCCTCTAGTAATCCAATCAAGTTGTACAGATGATAACTCTCATGTGCTAGAAGAGTGAAAACTGGTAATCACAACAGTACATCAGCGTTAATATGTTTTCAGCCTGTTCTGTGTAAGTTCTCAAAATCATATCCTTATAGCTGTATTGCATCAGGAAAGGAGTCCATATGGATCTTTCACATCACTCAGTGGGTGAAAAAACTATGTAGTCCATCATGACTTTGAAGTTATTCTGTATTTGTAGAGTCAAAAGTGTTCACATCTTTTATCACCGCCAGGCACTCTCTTTCTGTCTCAGTGTAATTCTTTTAAGCTCTGTTACAGACCTTGGAGTAGTACTTGATGGGATGGTCTATACCTTCTTCACCCAGTTGGATGATTATTGCTGCAATCTAAAGGCCACTAGCTTCAGTAACAGTTAAAACGTCTTGTTGAAGTCCATGTAAGATAGGATTGGTGCCTCTACCAATCTAGCGTTTAACTCTACAGGCCTCCTCTTGATAAGGCTTAAATCAAACTTGATTTCCTTAATTAGCAGGTAGGTGAGCTAAGTTAATTCTGCAAAATGTGGCTAAATTGCCAATAGTATACCACATGTAGGGCTTTCCTTGTTTATGGCTTGATAGTGCTGTGATTAAGAAGCCTGACAGTCAAATTTTATTGGTCTACGACTCAAACAAAGTATCTTATTTGTTTTTAAGGTGCCAAGTCACGCTTAGGTCCCATAAACTAGAGTACTTTTTTGGTAAAAGAAGCAAAGGAACTTATTAAATCAAAGACACCAAAATAGAGATATTGATTAAAATGACGTAACTTCAAAAATAGCTAGGATTATTCATACCACTTACAGCTTATAATCCCCTAAAAGAAAATTTAACAATATAAGAAATAGAGAGGGCTACTGAATCAAGACTGTTCATTGGATCCCTCTTCTAGGTTCATTAATGCCTTAGTAGCATAAATTGATAGGTAAGAAATATGATGTAAATAACCCAAATCCAATGAGATTGAGTATCACTTAATTATTAATTGGTCAGATTCCAGATTTGTGCCCTTTTTTAGGTACAATTTAGTTTCCTGCCTCATAAGTCACCTGATGTGCTAATCTACTGACCTTTGGATAATCCTTAGCTTTGACTAAAAATAATTTTGTCTTGAGGTATTTTTAACTAAAAATACTCTTATGAAATTTTTAATTTGAGTTGGGACTACCTACTATAAATTTCTCATGTAGTTAATCAAAGAATTTCTTTAATTCCCTTTTTTGTCTAGGCTTTAATACTCTCATAGGATTTTATTGATGAGTAATCTTCCTATCTTTTCCAAAACTCTGGTATCTGACAACACCAGTCTGGAGGAATGCTTAGATGTCATGCATTTTTGAGGCTGTTCTGTGGCTATCTTGGCTCTGATCTTTCCTTACTAAGCTTTAATTTCTTTAAATCTTTTTTATGTCCCAAAAATTCAAGCTGTTTTTTCAAAAAGTATACTTGCTTTATTAAGCTTCAGGTTCTACTCTTGTAGTCAGGTAAAAAGCTCTCATAAGTGTTGGAAGTGCTAGAAACTTGCAACTGAATACTGTTATATTGTCCAGATAGATGGACACACTAGAAAGCTTAGATCTCCAAAGGTTTGGTCCATTGTAAGGAGAGTGTCTAGAATCTCCTGCTCCCAGCGTGGTAGTGCACAGTGCACAAGGCCCACGTCAGGGAACCAGCCATTAGTGCCAAAGTCATTAGAGCCCAGCAGAGGGTGCTGGAGCAATAACAGCTTAGGCATAAAAAAACGAGATTTATGATAAAAACACCATTAGAAGCGGCGCGGTGCACATATCAAAAAGGGTTAAGTGACCCAGGTTGGAGGGAACCTGGGCAAAAAAATGGTGCATGAGTTTAGAGCTGCAAGGTCCTTGCAATGGTAAGGGTAATGGAGTGCAAGAACTCCTCAAAGAGGTTCGCGCACAGGAGCGCTTGTAATATCATAAAATTGTAAAATAACATTAATAGGAAAAGGTTTATTTGCAAAGTCAACCAACAAGGAATGTTGGTCGGGGAAAATGTATTTAAGCTCAAATGGGGGAATAGAGGTTATGCTGCAGTGGGCCCAAGCACTGACTCACCAATAGGGCAATACTGCCATCTGAGTTGGTTGAATAGGCCAAAACTGACTTCACTCAAGTGATCAATTGAAGTTGGATTTGACCTGAACGTGTTATTTTGTAGATGGAATGGGTTTCAAATCCCCATTCCTCAACTAACTGAATTAAACCGTCCGCCTTTATTTAGTAGATAGTTTGTTTTAACGCTTGGCCTGACGTCAGGGGCTGGGCACTTGGCACCCCACTAGGACCAACCTGAGCATATTTTTCCCATACCCAGCGCTGGTTTAGGGTGTGCTTCAGGTCTGGGAGGCCCTGTAGCTTCACCTTCTGGGCCTCCAGGCGCCCAGCCTTATCTTTGGGGTTGGTCCCCACTATAATGTCATCTACACATGATATCCATTGCTCTTTGGAAGGTGGTTGGGGCGTTGCACATCCCTTGTGTCATCTTTGTAAGTTCAAAAAATCCATTACTGTTGATTAGGGCACACTTCTCTAATCTTCAGCAGAGAGCTCCATTGCCAGTACACTGGCCAAATCCATTGCTGAGAAGTACTTTGATCCTCACAAGCGCTTCAGGGCATTGTCTAAATAAGAAATTGAGTATGATTTTTTCTTAGTAATTTATTTAACCGCTGTTAGTACATAACCACGTGGGTTGTTCCATCCTTCTTGTATACCAGTAGCAGCGGTTAAGCCCATAGGCTCTTTAAAGGACTGTCTAAGCTAGCTTCAGAGCTAATTAAACTCTTTGGCAATAATTTCATGATCAGTTTTTGAAAAACCTTATAGTTTATATGTGAAAAAAATGATGGCACTCCAGTCTCCATCCTATAATTCCTTCTTTGCATAAACTATAATCATTTGGTCAGGTGTTTAAGATGTCCTTAAACTCATCTAAAAGCTCATTCAACTTCTTCTGCTCCTTATCAAACACATCCTTAAATCCAAGATCATCAAAATTTCCAACAGTAAGTACTAAATCAATGGCGGCACAGCTTGTCAATCTGGCTTGTGCAACAACCTGTGCTATTTTTATGTCAATAGTCTGGGTAGGGATGTTCGTCAATAAAATAGTAGGTTCTTCAATGAATTTGGTATCAAAGTACTCAGGCAGAATTCTTGTCTCTTGCTCTATGATCCCTTTATGACTGTAAACTTTATTGATTAAGCTTGGAGGTACTTTTACATTAAATTTGAAGACTTCCATGGTTGCTCACCAGGTCTGATCTCTAAGGCATTACTAGCGCTCAGTGGTAAGCCTTCTTCTGCGCTAACCATTGCAGGTAGTTGCTTAATGCCTTTTTTACTTAAAAGTGTAGTGGATTGATTATATTAACTTTGTTTTCCACTAAACATGTCTTCACCTTGCGTGAATTAGTATTTTCATACTTGAACACCAGTGGCAGTTGGTAACTGAGTATGCTCATGGTACTGGTGTTGAAGTTAAGCTTAGCACCAAAGCTAAGTAGAAGCTGGAAGCCAATTAAGAGAATTGTAGTGGTCATTGTATAGAACCACTGCTGTTGTCATAAAAACATGCGATCAAAATTGTAACGGCAACTCTGATTATACTCCTAAGATGTGCGTGACATCTGTCCCAAATGTCCAGTAATTGAAATTATATTCTATATCTAGCATAAGATTCAGTTTCTTCATTAAATTGGAGGACATAATATTGACATATGCTCTTGTATCCAGTACATCCAAGATGTGAACCCTCTGTATCATCACTTTAATCTTTATAAAGCTCTTTCAAAATGGGTTCCCAGTCATTATGCGTCAGTGGCTGCCTCTTCAATTTTTCAGAGCTTCTCTTTTATATGGCCTTAGTTGTATTTTCATTATCTGGTTCTATGCTCTTAAGGGTAGATATCATGAGCTGTTCTCCGTCTTCAATCAAGTTGATGATTATGATGGGTTGAGTGGCCTATGCCAAGTAAGTAACGTTCAACCCAATTTTATTAATTCCAGTCACTTATAAACATGTATGTAAAGCTACCACACTAGATGCCCCTAGCATGTGGTATTCTGCACTGACTATATCATCATCTCCATGATCATCTTCCCATTTGGTGTGTATATTCACCCAGTTCACTGCATTGGTGGCAACTTCTTTAAAGGGTACATACATATTCTCAGTGGCATTCATCAGACAAGAGCAAAAAAAAGTGTCCAGGTTTATGGCACTTATTGTAGGTAAATTCTCTCCTTGCTGTCATTATACTAGTTTTTGGAGTCTTATCTCTGAGCACTTCATTCTTACCAAGAGTGACATAGATAGCCTTGATGGTTCCTTGAGGAGGTTGCCCTAATGCCTTATAATCCATATTATAAGTTTATTGGACATTGAGTTAGGCCTCCTTGATGGTCTTCAGTGACATTGCGGCCTTGATGGTTAAGGTCATTTGCATCTTGAAAGTGGGAAGCATCTTTAGGGACTTAGTAGAGTTTTTGACAGTTGGTAGATATAAGGCTCCTGTTGTCCATAGTTGTTGAGCTTTTAGGTGGTAACGAGCATTATAGTTAGCAACTAAATCATTTTTTCACATCTTTATAAGCATGAAGTCTTGCTTCATGTTCTGGACGTCTTGATCGCTTTTAAACTCTGACATAAGAATGCTCTTCACTTTAGTCTAGGTTAAGCCAGGGCATAGGCTTGCTCTGAGAATCTCTTGAGTCTCACAAGTCATGCAGCCTTGTATGTGGCAAGCCTTCTGGCGATCACTTGCACCATCCATTCTGTTTTTGTACATCTGTAGGAATACTACAGAGGTTCCCTCGCCAGGTTATACATGGTTTTGAAGTTTGGCTTAAAGTTTGGATCATTTTCAATAGGTTCATCATGCACCATGTGCATTAGCATGGCAATCAATTGAGTAGCCAAGCTTGGTGTCTCTAACTTGGTAGCTGATCAATATGAGGTAAGTTCTGGTTGTGGTACATCCCACAGTTGAGCTTTCAACTCATCAAAGTTCTTGTCCAGGGTGTACAGCATGTAATCATGCTGGTCTAAAGCTTTCCATAATTGTTAAGGTACAGATATTCAGTCTAGATTTGTTCTCAAGAATAATAAGCAATCTTCTGTTATTTTATTTGGTGGTCTAAATGCTCTTTACATCTGAGGTTTCATCCACAATTAGTGTGGTAATAGCTGAGTTCTTCTAGTGGTCACCTTGACACGCTTAAGTTGGTTTTGTAAATCTTTTACTTTTAATTTCAATGTTTGGAGCCTTGGATGGTTTCCTCCTCTCTTGCTAAGAGTTCAGAGAAATTATCACTGTTATAGGGCTCCATATCATTGTTAATCTTTTCTTAAGGAATCTCATGCTCTTTGCTCTGGCCTGAAGGTGTCACCCCTATAATGAGCACCACAGTCTTCTTGTTGGCCCTGGCTTGCTTAACTTTATAGGCTGACCTGCTGAGGAGGGGTTCTGTTGCACACAGATTAGACACAGGCAACCTCTTAGGAAGCATGATAATCCTCACTGATTAAAGTATTTTTCTGATGCTACCCAATATAGCATTGATTGTTGGTTATAAAAGTTCAACGCCCTCTTGGTTGTGCTATTACTGCAACTTGGATATATATCCAGTATTTTGTTTAAAACAATTCACAACAGAAACCTCAATAAACTCCCTTGGCACCTGTCAGATATCTAAGTATCAGATAAGATGGGAAGAATATTGAGTATTTGACTTCATGAGATGAATTGACATCTATACTTAAGAAGGGGTAAATCTATTACCTCAATAAATTACCTAGAGAAATTGATATTGTGAACAGCTCCAGTAAACTATAGTAAAACTCTAACAAACCAATTTAAGCCTAAAATACCCCAAGATAAATTCCTGACTCATTGATCTTGTTATGGTTAAATGATTTGATAGCAGGCACCAACCCCAAGGATAAGGCTGGGCGGCAGGAGGCCCAGAAAGTGAAACTTCAGGCCCTCCCTGACCTCAAGCACACCATATACCAATGCTGGGTACAACAAAATATTCCCAGGTTGGTACTAGTGAGGTGCATAACGCTCAGCCCCTTGTATTGGCTCAGGCGTTAAAACAGATGAGCTATTTAATTAACAAATATGGTTTTGATTTGGTTGATTGGGGAATGGGGGTTTGAAACTCATTCCATTTATGAAATTACGCGTTTGGGTAGGGTACAACTTCAATTGATTACTCGAGTGAAGTCAGTTTTGGTGTATTCTACCTGTTCATATTGAAGTGTTTGCCTATTGGTGAATCAGTGCTTGGGACCGCTTTGGCAGACCCACAATTACCCCAACGATGTTTAAATTTGGTTTTTGTGACCAAAATTCCTTTTTAGTGGGTGATTTTTCACAATAAACTTTCCCATTTTTACATTTTATTTATGTTATCTTGGACTATCATGTGCGTAGACCTTTTTGAGGAAGTCTCACACTATGTTAACCTTTCCATTTTAAATATGATTAAATTGTCCCCTTGTGCACCGTTGGGCTACTTAGGTTCCCTCCAACCTGGGACGCATATAACTATCTACTCAGTTCACCATGTCATTTTTGATTGGGTGCTTACTCTAATGATCGCCCTCCTCCACTTAAGTTATTATTGCTTAAGCACCCTCTGCTGGGCTCTAGTAACTTGTGTATTAATGACTAGTTCCCTAGAGTTGACCCTGTGCATCAAGCACTACCACGCTGGTAATAGGAGAGTTATAGACACTCTTCTTACATTAGTCAACCAACCCCTTTATCTTATATGCACAAACTTTTTTCGTGTGGGACTTTTCAAAGGTGTAAACGGTGGGTGCCAGCTGTGGGCTTCAGCTGTGGTCAGCCGCACCGCTGTTTCCTCTTTTTGCTGAAGGTTGGAGCATCTCAGCGTTACTTTAGCTGCATTCAACTGGAAAGTACCCACCCTTTTTTGCTTGTATTTGGTGGATATGGATGCTTCTGGGTCCAAAAGTCATAATAAACCCAACTTTCCGCCAAAATTTACAAAATTAAGTTAAAAAATGGGTAATACTTTGGCAGCACGTTCAGACAATGCCAGCGGAATCTGCGCAGATGGCCTGTGGGTGTGGGCCTTGGATAACGTCGGGCATTCCATTGCTGTTATATGGAAAGGGTCATTCACATCTAAAAATGCGTTTTATAACGAAAACACTATATATACTCCTAGATTTATATTTGCTCTCTCATGGCTCAGATATGAAACCTACTCCTGTGTATCAAATCACCCCAGATAACCCCCGTTTGACCTCTTCCATGATTCACAGCACTCAGGAAGTTGTAAAGGAGTTGCATTTATAATACATCAATGTTTATGCCCCTGCTGAAGATATGGGGGATATGTGGCCTCAGTAGTAAAAGTGGCCAAATATCCCTCTTCATTCTTTGATTCTAAAACATACCAGGGCGACATAGTAATGCCAGGTGAAGGGTTTGTTGGTGATGTACTGGCATTTTCTGATTTTAATAAAGACCATTTGGGGTATTTTCTACTGACTGCTACCCTTTACTCCCATTTAGGGAAATTAAGCACCACTATTCTGGTGGATATGGGCGCCTCTAATAACTTTATGTCCAAAGCCTAGCTGACTACCTTGAGCTGAGTTACTTGCCAGGTGGTATAGTTAGGGGAAGGGCGTCCCAAGGTATTCCCACTCTGAAGGTCATTGGGTCAGTGGACTATCAGGTTGGCAAGTACCACTTGTCTGATCACTTCCAAGCTATCAAAAACCTCTTGCACCCTATCATTTTGGGTGTGGAGTGGGTGGAAGTTTGACGTTAGAACCAACCTGAAAGAGAATACACTATTCCTCACATTAAAGAATGGTTTTACATTAGTGTTCCTTTGCCTGAGGCTAACGTTCAGGGCAAATTGCCCTTTGGCCCCACCTTCACACATTAGCCTTGCCCCTATGCTGAAGCCCACCGTGGAGGTTCCCCTACCTTATTGTTTGGAGGGTTTGGAATCTTACTTTGGTGCAGCATCAGCTAGCGCATTACCTAATCATTTCAAGTTTTGACTGTAACTTTAAACTCACTGTGGATCTGGTGCGTATTTATTCTCCCATTTACCCCTTGACCATCTGGGAGGAAAATGCGTTATATGTGTGGGTGAAGGAGCATTTAACCAAAGGTGCGATTTTTCAGTGTACCTCCCCTGTATGCTCCACACTTCTCTTTGTGAAGAAAGCTGATAGTACTCTACGCCCATGCATAGACTATGAGAACCTCAACAATGTCAATGTACCAGATCTACATCCATTCCCTTTGGATTCTCAGATTGCGCTATGTGGAGAAGGCTAAGGTTTTTTCCAAATTGGATTGTTTCAATGCATTCAATCAAATTCGGATTAAGAAGGAACAAGAGTGAATAACCACATTCCATACCAGAAAAGGGACTTTCCAGTTTTGGTGTATGCCCTTTGGGCTTAAAAATGCCCTTGCTATCTTTCAACGCCGCATTAATGCAGAGTTGGGGAACTTATTAGGGGTATGCGCGGTTGCCTACATGGATGATATCCTGGTGTTTTCCCCTTCTTGAGTCCCATACAGTACACCTTTGGCAAGTGGTGTAGAGGTTAAGAGCAGCCCGCCTCATGCTAAAGATCAGCAAGTGTGAATTACTCAAGTCCCAGATCACTTTCCTGAGCAACGTTATGTTTGACCAAGGACACATGATAACTCCAAACAAGGAGAAGGTTATTTGTGAGTGGCCCCCTCTCACTTCAGTCAAGGAATTAAGGGTTTTTTGGGGATGTATACGTTCCTCAAGAAGTTCACGCCCAATCTTTCTGAGGTGGCAATGCCTTTTTATAAGGCTAGAGGTGCAAAGGTGCTTCAGCGGTCCCCCATTTTAAGAGGCGCTTTCCAAGCAGTGAAGTGCACCCTGTTGTCCACGTCCATTCTTTTCCATGTCAACCCCTCAAAAGAGTTTTTTGTGTCTACTGATGCCTCCAACTTCGCCATAGTGGCTGCCTTGTTACAAGTAGGCGAAATGAGATAGAGCATCTGGTGGGATATTTTTCTAATAAAAATTCTCTGTCTGAGTTGTATTACGCCATTTATGACAAAGAGTTACTAGCAGTGGTGGAGGCGTTGACTTATTGGCGTCACCACTTACATGGCTCTCCCAACCTTTCTGTGTACGTAAAGATCACCATGCCTTGCTGTACTACCGCGCTCCTCATGTCCTAACCCCATGGCAGACCCATTGGCATGAGACCTTTACCCAATTTGCACTTTCTTATGAGTTCACCAATGGCAAGGAGAATGGTTTGGCGGATGCTTTAAGCCGCAACCCTGCTTTAACTTACAATATGAGGGAGGTAGAAGTTCATAACACCCAGTTGATGATTCCACTGGTAAGATTTTTTCCAACTTTCTGATTCCATGGCCAACACGCCAGCGCTTGCACCTCTGGAAAATGCAGAGGAATACAGTATGTTCAGAAAGGTAGTCCTTTCTCAGCCGTTATCAGCCAAATATACTATGGTTCTCGCTAAGAGCGCCCTGAACCAGGAGTATTTATCCAGAGGTTATCATGTAAAGGATTAAATGGTGTGGTTTTAGGGGCGCCTATGGGTTCCTGTTGGACCACTGCGCCTGGAAATCATCCGGGAACATCATGATGGAATCACCATTGGTCATCCTGGGAAAGGAACGACCTTGGAGTTAATATGACGCACCTATAATTGGAAGGGGTTGCCTGCTCAGGTGGACCAGTACTGTAAAGAGTGCCTGATCTGCAATCAAATGAAGCCCAATTGTCAACCTTTAACTAGTTTGTTGGTACCAGTTTAAAAGGCTGAGGGGTCCTGGACTTCCTTATCAGTGGATTCATTGTGGAATTACATGTTTCCGATGGTTTTTGATGCCATCATGGTGGTGGTGGACCATTTTACAAGGTTCGCTCACTTTTATTCCTTGCAGAACAACAATAACCGCGTCTGAGATGGCCAGGCTCTTCGTCACTTGTGTGTTTGCGCTTCATGGTATTCCTCAAGAAATTATTAGTAAATAGAGACCCCAGTTTACCTCCGTCTTTTAATAAGAGTTGTGTAATACTCTTAATATTCACTTCTTCCATTTAACTGCCTATCACCCCCAATCAGATGGGCAGACTGAACGAGTGAACCAGTGCTTGGAACAGTTCCTGCGGTGTTACACCGCTGTGGATCATTTAGATTGGGTTTCTCACATTCCTATGGCCCAATCTAGAAACAAAAACACTTTGCATTCTTTGATTGGTTGTTCTCCTTTTTTCGCCAACCATGGTTTTAACCCCGTCTTTAACATAGAGCCCATCTGTGGATCCTAAGTTGAAGCGGTGGTGGACTTTGCCAAGACTATTAATAAGGTCCACAAGGGGTTTCCATAAGTTTGGATTCATCAATGCAAGTATATAAGGAGAACACTGATGATAAGCGATGAGTGGGTCCAGTGTACAATGAAGGGGATCTCGTGATGCTTGATGCTCATAACATCCCTATCAAGAAGCCATGCAAAAAGCTGGGACCAATGAGGATTGGTCCTTACCGCTTTGTTAGAAAGTTGGGCCGCGCCTCATACCAGTTGGATCTTCCCTCTTCGTTTTGGATTTTCTCTGTCTTTCAAGAGAGCAAATTTATGTTGTTTGAGGGCCCCCTCCTGAGACTATGTAGGCTTATCTCGTGGATGGGGCGCCAGAGTGGGAAGTGGAGGAAATAGTAGCCTCCCACCGTGTTAAAAGAAGGCTTGAGTACTTGGTCTCCTGGAAGGGTTTTGATGCTGCAGAAAACAGTTGGGTGCCAGCACGTGACTTTGTGCATGAATAAGAGCTAATTGAAGCATTCTATGAGCGTTTTTCTGATGCTGCAGGATTAAAGTCCGAGCCAGACATCGCTGATATGAAGTTGGCTCCTGCATATTAAAACTTCTCCTTAGCAAACGCCCCTGGAGGGGGTGGAGCCTAAGAAAGAGGAGAGGGTAATGTCATGGTTAAATGACTTGATAGTAAGCACCAACCTCAAGGATAAGACTGGGTGGCAGGAGGCCCAGAAAGTGAAACTTCAGGCCCTCCCTGACCTCAAGCACACCATAGACCAAAGTTGGGTACAAGCCAAATATGCCCAGTTTGGTATTAGTGAGGTGCATAACGCCCAGCCCCTTGTATCAGCTCAGACGTTAAAACAGACGAGCTACTTAATTAATGAAGACAGTTAATTTAGTTGATTGGGGAAATGGGTTTGAAATATGTTCCATTTATGAAATTATGCATTTGGGTAGGGTATAACTTCATGTGATTTCTCGAGTGAAGTCATTTTGGTGTATTCTACCTGTTCAGATTGAAGTGTTTGCCTATTGGTGAATCAGTGCTTGGGACCGCTTTGGCAGACCCACAATTACCCCAACGATGTTTAAATTTGGTTTTTGTGACCAAAATTCCTTTTTAGTGGGTGATTTTTCACAATAAACTTTCCCATTTTTACATTTTATTTATGTTATCTTGGACTATCATGTGCGTAGACCTTTTTGAGGAAGTCTCACACTATGTTAACCTTTCCATTTTAAATATGATTAAATTGTCCCCTTGTGCACCGTTGGGCTACTTAGGTTCCCTCCAACCTGGGACGCATATAACTATCTACTCAGTTTACCATGTCATTTTTGATTGGGTGCTTACTCTAATGATCGCCCTCCTCCACTTAAGTTATTATTGCTTAAGCACCCTCTACTGGCTCTAGTAACTTGTGTACTAATGACTAGTCCCTACCGTTGGCCCTGTGCACCAAGCACTACCACTCTGGGAATGGGAGTTATAGACTCTCTCCTTACAGATCTGATGGATCAATTTAAGGTCAGGTGAAACTACTCATAGTGGCACTCAAGGCCATAAATTAAGATGAACCCAAAAAAAGGGCAGGAATCAATAAGCTGTTGAATGATCAACTTCAGTGATACACAGTTTTATCTGACTTGAGTATTCAACTCACCATTTTTGCCCTATCAAAATTATGGTACAAAGGCTTATAACATCCAGAATGTATCATCTGACCTTGAGCCTCCCTTCTGGATTTCCACCTCTATTATCTTTATTAATACTTTTCCTTTTGAGGGTTATATATTTTAAATGCAACATATAAAAACCCTTGATTTAAATTTTAATAGCGTTACGCTATTAATTCTATATTTCTATTCATACTTGACTTCAACAAGTCTATTTTGCTGTGCTTACCATAGGATGGATACTCTAGCTGACAGAATATAAGCGGTGACTTGGCACCCTTTTAAGTAAAAATATTCTTGTTTTGCAGCTTAGTTGACCTCAAGTATTGACTGTTGGGATTCTTGGGCATAGCACCATTAAGCTCAAACATGGATGCCCTACAGCATTATCAGCATAAGGGTAAACTTTTAAATGAGTGCACTGTTTCTTATATCCCAACTGGTTACTGGAGATCTCTTTAATTAAACCAAATTTAAGCAATAACAAAGGATAAACTTGAGATTTTGAGTTAGAAGTTATTTTTATTGGATTAAATTAAAAGTAAATTAGTACTTTTGGAAAAATTTCATATATGATCTAAAAGTAAATTTATATAGTTATAAGATAGTTTTTGTGTGTGTATGTGTGTGTGGACAATGTCTAGCAAAAGCTTAAAATATAGAACTTTGTAAATTTCTACATAGATGGATGGGAGGGGCTCAGTGTTCACCTCAAAGCCAGTTTCTTTTTATTTTAATAAAATAAGAAGATTTATATGTAAAAGTAAAAATTTCAAATGCTTTAAAATAAATCAGCATATTGTTGTAGCTAGGCAGTTTAATTTTTGTTTATTTGATACTTTAAATAGGTTTCCCAGGCGGTTGGAGGTCATTTTTTTAATTAATAAGTTAATTTTCTTATAATTAGAAAGTAATCATTTGAATTGATAGTTTTTATGGTTTTTTGGGAAGTTGTTGGTTTTAAGGTGATTAAAAGGTCTAATTAATTTTGGGCAATTTGTTATAAATTTTTGGCTGATACAATAGGTTTAGATACCTAATATTATTTATGCCATCAACTAGTATAAAAACTAATAGAATTAATATTATTATGGATTTTTAAATTACACTCACAAACAATGCTAGGGTAAAAATGGCTATTGAAAGGTATAAAAAAAGAGAAAATTGATAAATAACTCTCAAATATTCTAAATAAAAATTACCTCTTAGGCTCATGCTGTAAAAGAATGGGTTATAAATTCAGAACTATGAACATAATCTACGCTGGATAAATTAACTAATCTTAAACATGCATACATGTAGTGATAGCATCTTACATCATATAAAAAGAATATAGCCACTAGTGGTAAGTTAAGAAATACAGGCAAAGCCACAGCACCTACTAGTCTTCTATCTATCTATAATTATAGAAGCAAGTATTTTTGTGTGTATGCATGATGCCAGCCAAAACTACAGCATGTAGAGCTTTTTCATTTGGCAACATGGGTGGATGAGAGGGGTCCCTGTGCACCTCAAATCTGGATTTTAATTCCTATATTAAAAAAGTTTTATATGTAAGAAGCGAAATTATATATGCCTTTAATGGTGAATGGTATACTGTTACATCTGAGTAGTTTGATATTCAGTTGACTTATTAGCTTAATGGTTTTTTCAAGTGGTAGGTGGTTTTAGGTTGATTTAATAGGTTTAATTGGTTTTAGGAGAGTGGTTAGTAGTTTTAGCTGATTTGATATGTTTGTTTACTACTTGAATTATCAATGATCCTGTCAGGATGATGGTATCAAATCCAACCATTCCTATAGAGTCCAGGGTAACCAAATCCCTAGGTAATGGTAAATAAAAGGTTCTATTTTTATAAAAGTCTTCACTTAAGGAAAAAAACCATGAATGTAATTTTAGATATTTCTTTGCTAATAAGATAGTGACAAGCCAAAAATTCATGATAAAAAGATTGTAAGCTTTATTTTCTCTTCACAAAAAGATATATAAAACAGTGAATTATCTCAATATTTTCCAAGCGATTTTAAGCTGAGATTTATACTAAGTTGCATTCAGGGATCTGTGGAATTCTGGTTACTTTTGTCAAACAGTATTCAATTGCATATATTGGGTTTGGACCCAGATATCAGGAGGCTTCAATAAAGCAATTGGGGATTATTTACAGCAATAGTTTTGACCAAACCTCTAGATCAGGTTCTATTCCCATCATCACATTACTCAAATCTTCAATTTAAGCTGTAATCCTGACAACGCCCCCTCCCAGATCTTAGTGTAGGGGATGAAGGACCAGAGAAATTGACTGTGTACTCAATTTATCACAGTTCCCTGAGCGACCCCCACAATAAAGTGTTCATTTCCTAATTTTATAATTAACATTGTAGGGTCCTGACCTAATGGTCCCTAAATTTATCATGCCAACAATTGGATGATAGAAAAGGACTAAATCACTTATTATAAGTATATAGGGAAGCAAACTTATTGTTCAACTGCTTATTTTCTCTTGTAGTGGTAGCAGACAAATTTTTGGAAATCCAGGGCTTAGATTCAAATAATATCATATGTGATACTTCTCATAGTAACTTCAAGAGCTTTAAGAGAAGCTTGATCTAACATGGATTGCACTTTAGAGGCCATTTGGGGGATTCCTTTCATACAAATCTTGGAAGGAAAAAATAAAATAATTTAATGATAACTTATTCAATAGGCAAGAATTGCACTAGGAAGATATTGCAACCAATGTAGAGGGTTAGCCAAGGCCATTTCCCAAAGGGTTGAGGTTAATGTACCATTTACACGCTTCACCTTTCCATTTATATCAGTATTATAAGGAGTAAAAGCAATTTTCTTGAATTTATAAATTTGGTTAATTCATTTAACAGTGAAGATTTAAAATTCTAACCATTATTGGAAAGAATTATGTTAAGGGCACCCATGTTGGGTGATAATATAATTATAAAGTAACGTGGTAGAAGCTTTTGGTGAAGCAGATGGTAGGGATATAGCTTCAAAGCACTTGGTTTGATGTTAAATTCCAGAGTGAGGATTTGATGGTCATTAGATACTTGAGAAAGTGGACTTACAACATCACTACTTATAGTATGTAAGAGTTCACATGGTGGAACCACTGGATGTTTTGGTTGAGGAGTAGGTCAGCCTGACTTTTACATATGAGACAAGACCAATGCACTTATTAATATAAAAGAATATCCCTTCCCAGTAACATTAGGCCTTGATCCACTGGCAAGTTTCTGGTTTCCTCTGTGGTTGAATAACAGATGTCCTTATAGTATAACATCTGTGAAAGACTAAGGTTAAATATAGGTAACCGTTTAAAACATGAGTTTTTATAGGTAACCATCCTTATCATGGATGTTTGCCAACCTTTTTGCCAGTTCTTTTTGAATAGTCAATGGCTCATCTTTCCATAATGGATTAGGTTAAATGATTGTGGAGTCAATCTTTCTCAAGGGTTAGTTAAAGCTAGTATGGGTCTTCTGATTAAACAATACACATTTTGATGTATATGCTCTGGATGATGAATAATAAAAAATCGTTTTTTAATGTTTGCAAAGCTCATCAGGCCAATCTTCTGTTAGGACTCTTCATCTGTTAGAGCCAATACAACGAAGTATGATATGTAATCTGGTAAAGTGGTTCCCATATAAATAATGTCAGAAATTCTTAATAGCCAATATTAAAATCATACACTCTCACTATGTAACACTATAGTTACATTCAGCTTTTGACATGGTTTTTAAATAATTGATGGGACGATCCACCAAATTTTTGTCATGTTGGGATAATATAGCTCCTATAGCTATATCTCTAGCATCAGTGAAAAGCTAAAATAGTTTGTAAAAATTAGGCTGCACAAGTATAGGAGAGTGGGAGAGAGCTAACGTGATAGAGTGAAGGCTTATTATTTCTCCTCTTTCCACTTGAAGGGTATTCCTTTCTTCAATAAATATGCTAAGGGCTTGGAGGTGGCAGCAAAGTGTGGATAAAATTAGAAAAGATACTATCATCCATAAAAAGACCTGTACATCATAAAAAGATTTAGGTGGACACCTTTGCAATGGCCATTACTTTATTATCTACAATGATATTCTGGCTTTACTTACCTTATCACCCAAAAAATCATACGCTTTATAAAAGACATTTGGAAGGTTTTAACTTCATTTTGCTTGTCATATTTGCTGAAAAATCTCCCTTAAGTATGCCAGGTGATTGGTGATAAGTTTGCAAAAAACAGCTATTTGTCAAGATAGACTAACACAAGAGCGTTCAAATCTCCTGATTAACTATTCATTGCTCTTTGGAAGGAAACAGGGGCGTTGCATAACCCCTGTGGCATCTGAGTAGGCTCAAACAATCCTTCATTATAGATGAGGGCACATTTTAGGCTGTTTTGGGGTATAATTCAATCTGCCAATACCCACTGGTGAGGTCAAATGCAGAAACATACTGGGGTCCTGACACTAAACGTAAGGAAGTACTATATGAGGTAAGGGATAACTATCCTATTGAGTAATGGAAACTAGTTGGCAATAATTTATAACAACTTGATGCCACTCTCCTTTTTATGAATTAACAAAAGTGGAGAGGCCCAAGGGTTTTTGATGTTACAAGTACCCAGGTACTAGTAGTTGTTTTAGTTCCAGGGTTACTTGAGCTTCCTTGACTTTAGGTTTTTGATAATCCTGAGATAAAAATGTGGAAGGATCCTCAGTTTTGACTTGACAAATACTCTTAATGTCTTCCCTTAACCACCTGGTCCCAATGAAAAATATTGCTATACTCCTTAAAGAGAGCTTCTACATTCTGGCGTTCATTGGGAGTGAGGCTGTCCCCAATTTTACTTTCAACCAGAGTTATTGTGGGTAAGGGATCAACCCCTTAATCTTTTAGGAAACTAAAAGTGCTTATATCTGTGATATTTAATAGGGCAGAGTTTTGAATAGGTGATAAAAGCATTTTGAGGAACATGAAGGGTCTGATTTGATATCACCTAGTAAAATGGAGATAAATTTCCCATAGGCATGGTTTAAAATTTCAGGACAGGTTCACGCTTATTTGAAAGAAGGATTTGGGTTTATATAACTTTAAAAACGTGGCCAGAAGCTGTGTAAATTTCTAACTTTAAATTTCATGATAACTTGAGAACCAGGTGGCATATTACGGAATGAGTGTTGTAGTTTGATCTGACCAACTATTCTAATATTTTTAGTTATTCTAATTTGTATTTTTGACTAAGGTTTTGATTTATTAGGCCTTGACGACAAGATTTATCTGTTGAATTCAGTTATGGTGGAATATTTTGATATTACTATCAATCTATTGAATTAAGCTATGGTGGATTACTTTGCCCACATGCCTACATTTTTATATGTAGCTGAATAGTTTCCAGAGATAAAATCCTTACCATCCTGCTGACAATATCCTAAAAATCACTTACTACTGATTTATTGAGGCTTTATGGCGTTATAAATCTAATTTTTATTATTATTATACTATTATATCTTTTCCCTTGGCCTGTTGGAATAAAACAATTATTAAAGGTTTATCCTATAATATTCCTAGGCAAAAATTACAGCTATTTTACAGAAAACTACGCACTGCTTGGTACTCTCCTGTAAAGTTCATTATGATGGAAATGAATTATCAAATGGTATCGTTTTTTTCACATAGCTTGTTTAAGCTTTAGATAAAACCCTTGTACAATGAAAACTTTACTATACTTAAGTAGGTCTAATATCTTCATACAGTCCCTTTAATTTTATTGTACAATAGTTATGACCTGTGCAGTTTTTACATAGACGCCTAAGCACTGAAAACTTCATTTGGCTCTTACTAGAGGGCATTTTTGGTACCCTGTCCGCTATTAGAAAAAAAAATCTTCAAAATGAAATACTCTAGTGATGACTGATGGGGCAACATCCTATATTTTATATAATGAACCTAATCATGGGGAGGGTCCATCAAGTGATAGCATCGTGTCCCACTTGGCCAAAGCGTTTTCTCAAAATAAACCAGCAGAAGAAGCAGTTTCCGCTATTAAAAAATCTATTAGAAGATGGAATCTTTATGTTGCCTGGTCCAATATCAGGGTCAGAAAATCAAAAAAATAAATTATTAATCGAGTTCATCTATCCAGAATCAGGATTAGAATGAACAAAAATTAGTGGAGGAACAGCAACACTTTAGTAGCATGATAATGCAACCCTGTCAAGATCTTAAACATGCCACATGTAAGTGTAAACAAGCGCATAGCCAAGCCAATTTGTCATACTCTAATTCTTAAAGTGTTAGAGAGGATGTTTTGGCCACTGTACCTAATGTATTAATGGCTGTACCCATATCAACTGCTATGAACAGCCCAGCTGCAGCAGCCATGCTTCTATTATTACTGACCCTCAAGTTACTCCAGCGTCTTTTATTCAGTTAACCAAGTCAACTTGCCTAAGTTTGATAGGCATGAGAACATCCATCCCTTTGTACGCTTATTTACTATAACTATGGGAAACACCAATGATCATATTAGATTAGCCACTATGGTGAACTTAGTAGATCCCTTAAGCCAAGAGTTAGTACTGACAAGAATAACCAAAGTCAACATGTCTTACATCAACGCCAAAAAAATTATTATTGATGAGTTTGGTGGAGCAGAATGGACGATAGGACGGAAAACCGCCTTCCTACCAATCAACTAAAAAGTTGGTGAGGAAGAGTTAGCCTTCATGGATCAGTTTTATTGTGAGTCTCAAGTATTATATGAAGTAATTACTGAGTCATTATGATGCTCAGATCGTTTTCCACCATGCCTGTGAGCCTCATATTTGAATTGTATTGGGCCTTGTTACCCATTCTAAATTCCAACACTACCATTACTGAAGTAATAAATTACTCTAGTGTTTTGCCCTTACTTGCGACGCGTCTAGTACAAAGACCTCCAAGAAAGAGTCAAGTATTCATTTATTATTTGTGACCACTGACAAAGATTTGGTAAAAGCTCAGGTAGAGTAGAACAGGGATATTCTACATCTGCCAAAAGTTCAAAATTCACAACTAATGACCTCAATATAACGGAAACCACCCTTAATGGGTAAATGTTTTCAATAAATATAACCAACTAGTTTGTTATGGCTCCACGGCCTGAAATGACTAATGATTTATTGGATTAATTAGGTCAAGAAGATATGCTTGACATTCATATGCTTTCTGGCCCAGATAATCATGCTGAGTGCCCTTATGTTGATATCAGTGTAAACAACATGCCAGTTTGGGCAATTTTGGACAATGGAGCCCCCATCAATATAGCTTTTTAAAAACTAATGTGATTTGGAGATCAAACCTATATCAAATTGCAGAGGAGATGGCACCCCAGGATCTAATGCCACGACTTCACTAGGAGTGTATAGCTCCATGATGATTGGTTTTCCCAATATTTTGTCTGCTCCTTCTATTGTGTTAACACGTGACAATTATGAGCTGCTTATTGGGGCCTCTTTTTTTTATCTATGATCTGAAAGCCAGCTTTTTGGACATTACTTTAGAGTAGGTGGACAACGCGTCCACTTGTATTATATCTGGGGTTCCACCAATGATTAACCTGCTCTAATAAAGGTAGGATACCCCAGTGGTAGAGTATGGACCCTCTGCCACTGCTTCCTGAGTTTGATCCCAGTAATGGACTTTGGGTAGGGGATGATTTTGACTGTGTTGGTTTTGCGCGCCAATGCCCCAAACCGAGATAGCAAATAGCAAAGGCGGTCCATGGAGTTCCTGGCCTATCATATGCCGCTCATGGAGGTTTTCTGGGTTTTATCCTTCTTTCTCATTTTCTTCACTTCCCTAATTGGTGTGGTATCATCTCCAGGTCAGCCCACCTCAAATAAAAAAAACCTGCTCTAATAAACAGTTAATGAGCATTTAAGCAATTTCACTGAGATTGCAATGCCATAATTAGATGAAGAGATGGCGGGTTTTTATCAGAAGTGAAATTTAGCCAAGAGGATATTATGCTTATTGTGCCTACGTGGCTTCCAGTGCCAGTGGAGACTAATCTGTCACTCAGCTTGAGTCCACATGTCAACCTTCCTTAATTTGAATGTTGAGCCTAATGAGGGAATAATTCTCATTGAATAACATAAGTGTTGCCAAAGCCCTTCAAAATTTCCAAATAAGTTTCAAAGTCAAACAGAATTACCCTTCATGCTAAACAAAAATGCACTATTAAACCAGGGTCAGCAGTTGGGACCATCTAGTATTAAAAAAAACCAGGGTCAGCAGGCTTTATTTAGAACAGATAAAATTATACAAATTTATAAAGGTAAAAGTGGTAAGATTTTTCCTCCACTCCACTAATATAAAAAGAATCTCTCTGTCACCTCTGATACCATTTATCCTTACCAGGGAGAAATTAAGGTGTTTTTTGATAGCACCCACTCTTACTCAGTGCACATCCAGAAAAATAAAATCATCACTTATGTTTATGTGCTAGCTCCCCTAGCGGCCTCATCTTTCTAGTTATCCTATAGCCCCTGCTCATTTCTGTACTGAAATTTTTGGTCAAGTGGGGGAAAATGTTGCAGTTTAGTATGACAATTCTTCTAATATTTTGTAATGTGTTACTTTGTATTTTAGACTAAGGTTTAATTAGAGCCTTGACGCCAAGATTAAATTTTTTTGAATTCAGTTATAGCAGATTGCCCTTGAAACCGCTGTTAATCCAACAAATTAAGTTATGATAAATTACCTTGCCTGAGTTGGGACCATCTAGTACTAAAAAAAAAATTACCTTGCCTGAGTGCCTACGTTTTTAAATGCAGCTGTAAACGCGCGCGCGCGCGCGCGCGCGCGCGCGCGCGCGCGCGCGCGCGCGCGCGCGCGCGCGCTACAGGGAGCTAAATCCTTACCATCCCAATGGCAATACCCACCAAATCACTTACTATCAATTTACAAGGCTTTAAGTCATCATAAAAATAAAATCTACTTTTTATGATTTTATTATTTTATTTTTTTCCCTTGGCCCACCGGAAAAAAATTAAATGTCTTATTCCCAAAATTCCAAGCCAATGATTACTATCATTTTCTAGAACAACTATGGACTGCTTGGTATTCTCCTGTATAGTTTATTATGATGAAAATGGAAAATGATGGAGATCATTTATTTTACCTAGCTTGTTTAAGCTGTTAAATAAAATCCTTTAACAAAAAATTCTTTACTATTTTATTACAGGGCTACTAACTTCATACAGTCCACTTATTTTTATTATATAGAACAATTAAGACGTGTGTCAGTCATACATTACTGTCAAAGCGCTGATTACAACATAGGGCATACAAAAGTATCCCATCTTTGGCATCCACAGCTTTAGGAGGTAGCTTAGTTCTATCCCAAGTTTTGATACTCAATTTAATAGATATAGGAAGGATATTTGATGAAGCAGGTACATTTTGTGGTGCCCCTTATTTTTGATTGGGAGATAAAATATTAATGGTATCTGATATCGCAAGGTGAAAGGTATATTATTTGTGATTATTCATAAAATTGAACTTCTGCATTAGATGTACTCCAATGAGCATTTCATAGTTATTATTTTCTAATTGATAGCGGGGGCAGTAATCAAGAGTTTTCCAAATTGGTAGTAAGGCATGATATGCTATAATCAGCTTAGTAGACTGAATCCCCACCAAATCATATTCAGCTTTGTTGATTAAATCTGGAGCTATTTTGATCTTCTGTATAAGTCAGTAGGATATAAAATTAACTGGAGAGCCACTATCAATTATGGACAGGACTTTAATCTTATGAACGTCTACTTTCACTTGTACCACTGAAGATCCAAATTGAGAATTAATAACTAATAAGCATAGGCTAGGTAAATGTAGTGAGGCAAGCAGAGGATTTTACCTCAGCCAAGTATAGGGGTTTTTAATGCTTTTGAAAGATCTGTTGGTTAATTCTTGGCTCTCACTAGATGATCTGACAGTGAGAATTTGATTGTGTAATTGATCTTATATAAAGAAGAAATTGAAGGTCTTTATTTACTTAAGTAAGAGGTACTTTAATTTCAGCAGAAGCAGCTAATATGAAACAACCTAATGTACTGGGTATGGAGCTAAAAAGTAGAGGCACATAAATGATATCAGCAGAGGGAGCCTCTTGCCCTATTATGATTGTCTCTTTTGCTGCTTTTTTTGGTTAAGTTGGGAACAAAAGTTTAGGTGTGGTCAGTCTGCTTGAAATAATTGCAAATTTAATTGGGTGTTAAGATTCCCCTATTAAGGGTGAAGCCTTGACTTGGTGTCAATTATTTAGTTATAGTTAGTACCAATAAATTTTAATATTATATCTATATATAGATACTATTAGACCAATATTATATAAGGTATAATAATATTTTATGAGGCATCAAGCGATTCCCATCAATTACACTGGAGCTATAAAATAACAAAGCAGTTAAAAAATCCGAAAAACTCTTTGAATGATCCACTGATGGGATTAAGTGAGCTTGCTTCATGACTCTAATTATTCCTGGTTATCCTGTTCTTTGATTTATTTAAATCTTGATATTTTTTTAATCTTTATCTATTTTACTTCCCTAGTACTATAATAAGCACTATTTTTTATAATTAAATAACTTTCCTTGCAGTAATGTATTCTCTTTAAAGTTCAATTTAGCATATTCATTTTTGTATTTCAGTGCAAAATCAAAATTTATTATATTCAGCCTACGGGAACTTCTGGACCATCGCCAACTGGTTAAATTACAAAAATAGGGAATTTATTAGGACATCAGAACATCTAAGAAAAGTTAAATCTTATATTATTTATATATTGGATTTTAGTGAGAAATCCACAACTGTACAACCATTTAATTGAGCTTTAGAGGATCTGACTCAATTTATTATTAAATTTATTGAGAATTTAGACATGGGTGTAGGTGAGGCGGGGTTGTAATTAACACTTGGAGTCAAGGCACATTGTTAGTATGGGGTGGCCCAGTATATCTAAATAGTTAGAAAGGAATCTCCAATATGAAACTTTTTTGATATGCAGGAGAGTCATAAGGTTGGGTTTTACTTCATATAGATATGGTAGGACGTTAGGCATATTTTAAATGCCAATAAAGAGGAGGTGATAGCATCATTTTCAATTTAAGATGGTGGCTGTAACAAAAGCCTTTACCTCAAGATAAAATATGTGAGTGATTATTAATAGATTCTTCCAGTTAAGGCTGATTCCCATAAATGTCTTTTTCTGGTAGACAGTGTTATGTCACTTTTGAACTCCCAAATTAGAGTAGCCTTGACATCATCCCAATATGACAGTACCTCAGATGGGTATTAATATCCTGGGCTAAGTGGCTAAGGAAATTTGACAGGCGTTTAAGCGGTGGTTATTGGTAGTTTCTTCCATTGCACTTTCATAACAATACCATAAGGAGAAACGCTCTCTTTCCCAGGGACGTACTTCTCCATGAAGTAGACTTTTAAACACGTTTCTTGGAGGGATTGGAGGTCAAATGACATGAACTAATACCACGGGCACTCCTCACTTAAAGAGGAAACAGTATCTCATGAATACTTGTAGGATTGGAGAGCATCCACTTGACTCTGCAGGTCATTTAAATCTTCAATAACTAAATCTACTTACTCATAGGCAGCCTGAAGGACCGATTTTTGTGGTGAAGAGCTGTCAACTGCTTGATTTCATTTTTTAAACTAATAGACATGTTTTTGAAGTTTGAGTTGATGTTGCTCAGTGGTAAGCATTTTCTGTTTCAAACTTCATACTATTGCAGGCAACGTAGCCAAGGTTTAAGCCATCCATGATGAGCACCCCATAGAAACTTTAGGGATGTGAGGCACTCCATCTCGAGTGAGTTAAGCTCCTTTAGCTATGCAACCTAGTTGAACATCAAGTTTTCTAATTTGTCAGCTTAATAACTGGCGTCAATCATCAGGGATTTTCAGATCAGTACTAGGGCTGGGAGGGTGGGGTCCCAGTGTGCCAGGGGATCCAGGGGATCTACATCAGCCAGGAAGTACATCATGACCAGAGACTCTGGGTTTTCCAGGAATTCCATGAGTACCAGCAGAGCCCAACATTCCAGGTGGTCTGGAGGAGAGAATATTGTCTTAAGTATCTCAAACATCATAAATTACTATTTGAGAAGGATGAGACGTTCATCCATGGAGGGCATAAAGTTATAGATTTAGGTTGTACTACTGTGGTACAATCTTTGATTTGGTTATTTATATAGACTCATGCTTGGCTGAAATGATTGAAGAGCTCCATATATAAAAATCTCATGATTTCATCATCAAGAATGTTAAAACTATCTTCATCTCATTGATGAGTTGCCAATTTTTAATATGGCTTCAATTCTCAATGTCAAAGAGAGAGACAGACTGGTGAAATTGGAGGAGTTGTGAATGCAAAATCCCCAATAACTGCAAATGTCATGTAATTCTGATGGTGGAACCTGGCTACTTGTAATAGATGGTTTAGCATGGGATGCACAAACTGATGCAAATAGCGTTCTAAACGTCCTTTCCTGGCCTGATCTCCATCAAGCAATCAACTGTAAGTTAAACCAATCATCAGTGTCATGGCTCCATGACACAATTGATGGACAATCATAAGATCAAAGCTTCACGTCAGGAGGCCAAAAAGGTGAAGTTTGAAGGCCTATCTGACCTTAAGCATACCATAAACCAATGCTAGATAAAGGCAAAATATACCCAGTTTAATACTAGTAATGTGCGTGTTGCTCAGCCTGCCATTACAGCCAGGGCGTTAAAAAGCACCATATATGTTCTGAATCTGGACAGTCATCATGGTTGTTTGAGGAACAGGGTTTAAAATCCTGTTCCAATTCTTTGCCAAATTAGGTTGAGTCCAATTAAAATCCATAACTTTTGTTCAGTCAATTTTAAGTTACAAGACCCAAGCCATTGTAGCGTGCGCCTATTGGTGCACTTAATCTTAACACCACCTCTGCTTATTGACTACTCACCCCCCCCATTGCTTAAGTATGTTTCCCTGAGACCACTTTCCTCGTAGGTTGACTTTGTAAATAAATTCCCCATTAATTTCTTTTTTATTTAGGGACCTTAGGTGAACCTGTGCGCAGATCACATTAAGGTGGTCTCCAACAACGTTGGGCACTTCATTTTTCTCATATAATTACAGTATCTGGTGCACCTTTGTGCCCCCCTGGTTCCCTCCAAATCAAGGCACCCAAGAACCCTAGCACTAATCTTTACTTGGTTATTAAATCCCTTTGAGATCCAACCAGGTTCTGTTATTTCGATGTTATTTACTATTATACACTGCATTGTACCCCCTCGCACTTGGTCCCTTTTGCTCTGGCACCCTCCAAAATGACCTATTTCTGATCTTGCTATGACTAGTTCCCTGGCGGTGTGGCTGTGCATCCTGCATCACCTCTCTGGGAATGAGGGAGCTACAGACAGTCTCTTGACATCACTTAACCGACCTTTTTATTTTATGTACATCAGATTATCCATGTGGGGCTTTATTTATGTTTAATTGAGAGAGCTAGCCATTTGTCACAGCTACTATGGTGCTCACCACAGTTTTCTTGTAGTTTTGTATTGGTGCATCTCAGCGTTCTTCTTGCAACTAAAAAATGGGAAGTGATACACTTCCTGCTTGTACCTGGTGGATTTAGGCTTTTCATGATCTTATTGTTAAGATTTCCTGACTTTCCTCTGAGATTTACTATAAAATTCAATAAGCCCTTACTTCCCTCTCACCAGAAGCTTCCTTGGATAATAACAGATTGTCTGATTCTCATCCACACTCACATGGCTTTGATCAGCTATAATGACTATCTCCAGAGGTAGATGACTGGGTTTTCATGGTGTTCCAGAACATCTGCTTTTGTGGAGATCAGTAGAGGTTTGTAGCGTGTCCTGGAGCAACATCATCTGGACATGTTGTCCATCCATCCCTTCTACAAGTTCTCTTCTCTGCGCCAAGATGGCTGCCCAGTAAAAATATTTGAATAAATTTTGTGATTAAACAATGCCCTACCTTTTTACAACGTCATTAAAACATTGTTTCTCCATTTTACCTTGGCCTCCCCATGAGAAACTTCCCAACTTGGCCGTCACCCCTTCCCAACTTTGACCAACTGATTGAAGCTCTTTGAGGCGGTTTCCCCACCACAACCCAGAAGAGGCCAGATAATTTGGCTGTCATTGTTTCACCCAGGGTGGCACCTATAAATACAGGCCCCAAAAAATTGTGCACACCCCTCAAAAAAATATCTTATCCTTCTAAACCTTTGAATTATGCCAAATTTGAAGGTAAACAGGGTTATCCTATATTTAAATTAAATTTTTAGATGATTCCACCATGATGATGTCACCTGAAGTAGCCCCTATAAAAACAGATACCATGACTAGTGTTTTTCTTATTTAATGGGGCAGAGCTCCCCACCAATTGCCTCCCTATTTTGGCGGAATTTGAGGGTCTGGTAGAGTCTAGACCCAGATCTAAAAAATAAATTTTATAATAACAGTTTTCTTTCTACCGCATTTCTATGGTGCAGGCCAAAAAATTGAATAAGGGCTTGGTGTTGATGGCATTGGATAACGAAGCATATCTGGCCATTGGATCAAGTATGGGGTTGATGAAGCTAGAAAAAACATTTTATATTTTAATAGCATACAAAAAATAAGCTATTTATTAGCTCTTATGGCTCTGACAAGGACCCTATTTCAGTAAAAATATTACTCCTGAGAACCCCCGCCTGACCCCTACCATGGTCCTCAGAACTCAAGAGGTGGAAAAGGATATATGCTTAAAATATAAAAAAATGTTTATGCAACTTTATGAAGATATGGTGGGGTATGTGACCTCTGTATTAAGAGTGGCAAATTATCACTCTCCATTTTATGATGCAAAAACATACCTTGTAGACATGATTATGCCTGATGAATAGTTTTCTGCTTTGAATAAAGACCATTCTGGATATTTTTTGTTACCTGCTACCCTTTCATCCCCTTTAGGGAAAATCAGCACAACTATCTTGGTGGATACAGGAGCCTCTGAGAACTTTATTGACCAAGACCTAGTCGACTACCTTGAGTTAAAATACTTGCCAAGTTTGGATAGGGGAAGCTTTATAAGGTATTTGCACGCTGAAGGTTCTAGGGTTAGTGGATATCAAGCTAGCAGATACCATTTGGCTGACCGCTTCCAAGCTATCAAAAACCTCTTGTAACCCATTATTTTGGGAGTATAGTGGTAACGAAAGTTTGACATCAGAACCAACTTGAAAGACAATACCTTGTCCTTAACTAAGAATAATGGTCATATACTAGTTGTCTCTTTGTATGAAGCAAACTCTTAGGGCAATCCACCCCACTGGTCCAACATACAAACCCTTAATCTTGCTCCATTGCTGAAGCCCTCTCTGAGTGTACCCTTACTTTCTGTTTAGAAGGGATTAAATTATTGTTTGATGCAGCTTCAGCCATGTACTACCAGCTCATTCAGAGTTTATTGCAAATTCAAGCTCACTATTGATCTGGTGCGTATATCTTCTCCCATTTACCCTTTGACTGTATGGGAGAAAGCAGCCTAAGATGTGTGGGTGGCAGAGCATTTAGCTAAGGTGAAATATTTCAGCATACCTCCCCAGTATGCTATCCACTTCTCTTTGTGGAAAAGTCAGATGGTACCTTAAACCCATGTGTAGAATATGGTAATTTGAACAACGTCACCATATCAGACTTGCATTCCATCCCTTTGGATTCCCAGATTGCTCACTATGTGGAGAAGGCAAAAGTCTTCTCCAAATTGAAGTAACTAGATGCATTCAATCAGATCAGATTAAGATGGGCCAGGAGTGGCAACCACATTCCACACCTAAAAAGGAATTTTCTAGTTTTGGGTTATGCCCTTTGGGTTGAAAAACGCACATCTATCTTTCAACGCCATATAAATGTGACCTTTTATCCTGCTAAATGTGTGAGGAGTAGCTTACATGGATGATATTCCGGTGTTTTCCCCCAATTTAGAGTCCCATGATATACACCTTTGGCAATTGGGGGAGAGTTTAAGGGCAGCCAACCTTATGCTGATTATTATTAAGTTTGAGTTCTTTAAGTCCCAAATCATCTTCCTGGGCAACGTTATGTTTGACCAGGGCCACATGATAAAACCATAAAAGGAGAAGGCAATTTGCAAGTGGCCAACCCCAACTTTATTCAAGGAATTGAGGAGTTTTTGGTGACGTGTACGTTCCTTAAGAAATTTACACCAAATCTTTCTGGAGTAGCGGCACCCTTGTATAATGGGAGTAGGGCAAAAGTGCTCCAGTGGTCTCCAGATTTTTCAGGATGCCTTCCAAACAGTAAAGTGCAATCTGTTGTCCACGTCCATCCTTTGCCATGTAGATCCCAAAAAGGAGTTTATTGTGGCATCTGATGCCTCCAACTTTGCCATAGCTTCAGCCCTATTACAAGTAGGTAAAAATGGAAGAGCATCCAGTGGGATATTTTCCTAGGAAAATGTCTCTGCCTGAATTAAACTACGCCGTTTATAAAAGAGTTATTAGCAGTGGTTGAAGTGTTAACTTATTGGCGTCATCACTTGCATGGCTCATCTCAACCCTTCTGCGTACATACAAATCACTGTGCCTTGTTGTACTATCGCGCACCTCATGTCTGACCCCACAGAAAACCTGCTGGCATGAGACTCTGTCCCAATTTGTGTTTTTCTTATGAGTTTACAAAGGGCCAAGAGAATGATTTGGCAGATGCTTTGCGCTGAAAATCTGCATTGGCTCCCGATCCAAAGGAGGTAGAGGTTCAAAACACCCACTTGGTGATTTTGCCAGGTAATATTGTGTCTTAACATCCCTCTCCCTTGGCCCATGTGCCAGCGCTTTCTCCTATGGAAAATGTGGAGGAATATGGTGTGTTCAGAAAGATAGTCCTTTCACAGCCCTTGTCAGCAGAATATACTATGTTTCTTGCCAAGAGAAAGTTAAATCAGGAGGATATTACTAGGGTACCACGTGAAGGACAATATGGTGTGGTTTCAGGTGCGCCTATGGGTTCCTGTTGGACCACTTCACCTGGAAAACATCTGGGACCATCATTATTGGATCACCATTGGACATCCTGGGAAGAAAAAGACTCTAGAATTTGTTTTCCACACTTACAATTAGAAGGGGTTAGCCATTCAGGTTGCCAGGTATTGTAAGGAGTGCCTGATCTGCAACCAAATGAAGCCAAATTGCCAGCCACTTGCAGGGTTGCTGGTTCCAGTTCAAAGGGCTAAAGGGTCTTGGACTTCTCTATTAGTGGATTATTTAGGAATTACCTGCATCTGATGGCCACGATGACATCATGGGAGTGGTGGACCATTTTACAAAGTTTTCTCACTTTATTTCTTGTAGAAATATGGTCACCATGACAGAGATAGTTAGGCTCTTTGTATCTTTGAGTTTGCCTTCATGAGGTGCCCCAGGAGATACTTAGTGATTGGGGGCCCCAGTTTACTTCAGTTTTTTGGGAAAAATTGTGTAAGACTCTTCAAATTCATCCTTGCCGTTCAACTTCCTACCAACCCCAATTGGATTGGGCAGAAAGGATGAGTAAACCAGTTCTTGGAACACTTCCTGCGGTTTTAAACTGCCGTAAATCATTCATATTGGGCTTCTCACCTTCCCATGGCCCAGTTTAGCTATAACAACACTAAACATGCGTCCATCTTTTGTTCCTCATTTTTCTCCAATCATGGTTTAACCACGCCTTCAATATAAAGTCTTGCTGTGAATCCAAAGATGAAGCGGTGATGGACTTTTTAAGACTATCAAGAAAGTCCACCAGGGGTTTCCAAAAATTTGGAGGTGACAATACAAGTTTTTTAAGGAAAACACTGATGGAAAGAGATGGGTAGGTCCTGCATACAAGAAAGGGGATCTTGTGATGCTTAATGCTCAAAACATCTCTATCAAGCAACTATGCAAAAAGCTGGGACTAAAGAGGATTGGGCCCTACTGGGTTGTCAGAAAGGCGGTCCACGCCTCATACCAGTTAATCTTCCCCCTCATTTTGGATTTTTTCAGTCTTTCATGAAAGCAAGATGACCATGTTTAAGGGCCCTCACCAGAGACTCCAGAGGCATATCTCGTGAATGGGGCGCCTAAGTGGAAATTAAGGGTGATTGTTGCCTCACTCTGAGTAAAAAGATGGCTTGAGTATATATTATCCTGGAAGGGATTTGATGCAGCAGAAAACAGTTGGGTACCATCACATGACTGCACACATGCCCAAGACCTGACTGAAGTTTTCAACGAGCGTTTGACCAGGCTGCTGGACCTCAGTCAAAGCAAACCATCACGCTATGAAGTTGGACCCAGATTACAAGAACTTTTCCTTGGAAAAAGCCCCTGGAGGGGGTGGAGCTTCAAAAGGATTAGAGGGTAATTTTATGGCCCATGACATAATTGAGGGATTTAATTGTAAGGACAAAGGTGCACATCAGGAGGCCAAAAAGGTGAAGTTGGCAGGCCTCCTGACCTTAAGCATACCCTTGACCAACGCTGGGTACAGACAAAATATTTTTCAGGTTAGTTCTGGTAATGTGTGTGATGCTTAGCCTGGCGTTACAGCCAGGGAGTTAAAATGCACCAGCTATGTTCTGAATCTGGACAGTCGTCATGGTTGCTTGAGGAACAAGGCATAAAACCCATTCAAATTTTAATATTACTGAATCAGGTCAAGTCCAATTACAATTCATAACTTGAGTTCTGTCAAGTTTTGAGTTACAGGACCCAGGCTGATGGTAGCAAGCACCTATTGGTGCACTTGGGCTTAGCACCACTTCTGCTGATTGACAACTCACCCCCATTGCTTAAGTATCTTTCTCTGAAACCAACTTTCCTTGTTGGTCAACTTTGTAAATAAATTCCCTGTTAAATTTATGTTTTTTAAATTATACATCATTAGGTGAACTTGTGCGCAGATCACTTTAAGGTGGTCTCCAACAACGTTGAGCACTTCATTTTATCTAAAATAATTACAGTATCTGGTTCACCTTTGTGCCCCCCTGGTCCCCTCCAGATCAAGGCACCCAAGAATCCTAGCAACAATCTACATTTGGTTATGAATTTCCCAATTGGAGTCCAACCAGGTTCTGTTGTTTCTATGTTATTTACTATTATGTAATGCGTTGTACATTCTCACCTAAACCCTTTTGCCCTGGCACCCTCAGGAGTGCCCTATTTCTGATTTTGCTAATGGATAGTTCCTTGGCGGTGTTGCTGTACATTCCACGCCACCTCTTTGGAAATGAGAGGGTTACAGATACTCTCTTGACAATTAGGGTCCACTAACTAGAGGGCTCATCTTTTATTTGCTTGACCTCCAGGGATGAATGCCCCAGAGAGGAGGAGCTGTAGAACTTCAGTTAAGTCTGAAATTTGTAATTGGTACTTCTCCATGGAAGGGGCAGAAAGACTCACCTTCATAGACATGGGTAATAAAAAGTTGCAAGTTGGTGCCATTTCTCCTATGTGCATATTAATTGTCCACTAACTGAGGGAGCGGCAATCAATCTGAAGAGGTGTCAAATTTAAATTGTTATTGCTCATTATAAATTTTATATTACTGAAAAACTTGGGGTGTACCTGGCAGGGAGCACTAATTTGTTGGGATGAGGGGATAAAATCCAACTTTTCCTATAGAGTCCAGGGAAACTGAAGCCCCAAGAAATAGATGTTCAAAAGTTTGATTTTTTAAAAGACTTCGCTCATGGGAAAACTCATTAAGTCATTTTCAGTATTTCTTCACTAATTTAATAATGTCAAGTCAAAACTTTATGGCAAAAAGAACCTAAGTATATTTTCTTTCAAAATTAATCATAGAAGAGATCAAGGAATTATTCTTGGGGAAATCTCAAAGTAATTTGTAAATTGAGACCTACACTAATATGCATCTAGGGACTCAGCGATATCATGGTTATTACTTTCAAACAGTATTCCATCACATTGATTAAGTTTGGATACCATATTGGGAGGCTTTAACAAAATTAATTGGGATTATACATGACAATAGTTTTACCAAAACTTCTAGATCAGGTTCAAATCCCGTCATTATATGTACTCAGATCTTCAATTTGAGTAGAATCCCAACAGACCATCTACCAATATAAAAAATAATATGGTTAATTAATATTATATGTCCTACCTCAAATAAACAAATAACTATTATCTATTAAATTAAACCCACAAACAATGATGAGTAAAATGGGCTACTGTCATGATACAATCTTAATATAATTCATAAAAACAACTGCTTCTCAACAAGCCTAGTGAAATTGATCTCAATACCTAATGCTGTAACAGAATGGCTTATTAACTCAAAATCAATGAACCCAATAAATTCAAGGTAAAATAAATTTATCTTCTTTATCTACTTATATAGTAACTAGCATATAATTAAAAAACTAGGACAAAGCCGTAGCTACCTACTAGTATGATTAAAACATTGTGTGTTATTCCTAGCCAAAACTACAGCATGTAGAGCTTTGAAAATTTCAACATAGAAGGATGTGAGGAGGTCATGTGCACCTCAAAGCCAATTTTTTATGATAATGGAAAATTTTTATATGTAAGATGTGAAAATTATATATATGCTTTCTAATGATAGTTGATATAATGTTATTTCTAGCAGTTAGATATTTAATTTGTTTAGTACTTTAATGGGTTTTACTGGCAGCTAATGGTATTATTTTTTGCTCAATAGATTCATTTAGTTTTAGCTTAGTGTTTGTTGGGTTTGTATTGAGCAATAGGTTTAATTGATTTTGGGCATGTGTTTAGTAGTTTTTTATCGATTCAATTAATTTAAATTCTTCCTAATCCTATTGATGGCCATCTACTAATATAAAACTAATTTAGCTAATTAATATTATCTGACTGTCCCCTGGTCAGCTTACCCCTCAGATAAACAATCAATATTATATTTTTACTAAATCCACAAAAAATGCTGAGCAAATGGGCTATTGACATTATAGTAATATAGTGTAATTTATAAAAACAACTGCTGATGAACAAGCCTAATTAAACTTGACCTCTTAGCCTCATGATGTAACAGGATGGGTGTAAAAAATTATGAACCCAAGCAATGCTGAACAAATTAACTATAGTAACTAGTGAATAAATTAAGAAGTTCAGTTGAGGCTGCATATATCTACTAGTTGATCTTTATAAAATGGGAATGGTATATAGAGATATAGTAGGGTCTTCATGAATCTCTGGTCATCTCCTCTTGATCTCTGACTTGGTGGTGGCATATAATTGATTTAATGCTTTTTATATGTGAGCTCTGTCTTGCACCGAATATCTCTGAACTAAGATGTTTAGAGGCCCCTTGCTTAATGACTGCTTCTGGGTTTGGGGCTGCAATACCACTTCTAATTTATTTTTCTCTCAGTTTGTTAATAAGCTGATTGTGTTGAAATTTATATGATGGCGCATTTCTGGGGCACCTCGCTTCAGGGTTTCACCTGACCCTCAATATTGTTAATTGCTTTTATGTTTAATATTCAGATGGAATATGCATTTGCTTCCATCATGGTAACTTGGATTGAATGGTTGTTTGGTCATTTCTTTGACATTGGCCGTTTCAGAAGAATTACTCCATCATCAGTCAATTGCAAACTACTTTTCCCCCAAAAATACAGAAGGGGGTCATATTTATAGTCATTAGCGTCATCGTTGTCATCTTCATATTGTTAACCTCTTCATCCATAAGGTATCAGTTATTGCTTGTGACATCATCTCAACCAACTGGTAAATTTCTTAGGCCGTCATTGTCTATAAACGGGTTCATCTCCCTTATTACTGTTTAAATATTCTATATCTAAACCTTGAGGGTATTGTAAGCTGGAGGGTTCCTTCTCAGAGGGTGAGGAATCATTATTCATTAACCTTGTGGTAGGTTTCTAACACATTTTTAGATATGAAATAAATTTTTTATTACTCACCTTGAAAATTGAACCTAACACCTTCAGATAGTCCACCATTTGCAAAGTAGACTTCTTAATAGCCAATTCTGAGACCACGTTTCAGTGTAGATCTCTGTAGGGCCTAAGTGCTGTTTGCATGGCAATGCAAGAGTCAAAGTCAGACAATACTTTTGCTCCTGCCACATTTGCTTCCTGTAAAAGTGATTAGTTAAAAGATGCCAAGGTTTCATCTTCTATAAACTGTTGTTCAAAAACCTTTGTTTTAGATGTTATCTGCTTCAGGCTTATCAGATTTCCTTTTTATAACATTTTTGGCATCTTTGAAAATCCGTTATCCCATTTAGATGGGATACACCACGATTTTGGCAATTTTTATTGAAACAGTTAATGACAGTCATTGCTTTTTGACAGTCATCGCTTTTTGACAATCACCCTATTCAAAAATAATCATTTTGAAGACTTGGTAAAATGTCAGGGCATTTTCACAGTGAAAACAAGGCAATTTTGGAATATTTGAGATTATTTGGTCACCATTGAGTCGACCACTATAAGAGTTACTTAGCCAGTCACCCTAGTAGTAACTGGGTTTTATTGGAAGTCATTGCAAAAAGTGTTTCAAGATCTCCAGTCATAACTCCTGGGGATGCACGCTTCCAACCTGGCTTCCCTCATATTAATTGTTGATGGCTACATCGGCATCCAACTAGGAAAAGTTGCATTTATGACTCTCTATTCCCATTATCGCTTTAAGATCTGAGTTACATCAATCTGTAAACACAGAACCAATCAATATCTGCTTCCCAAGAAGCTTTTTGTAACTTTTTTCTTTTATTAAATTGCTCTCATTCTTCTTCAATGAGCAAGCTTGTCCATACAGAACATTATTGACCTTTGTGACCTGTTATACCACCTCCTTCTTTTTTGTAACTCATTCTTTTAACGTCATCAGATTAGCTTGTGGCTCCAAATTCAATGTATTTTGGTTCAATCTCTAGTTCTCTCCACAACTTCCAGTGTTTGTTCTTATAGGATGACATGGTATATATAACTCTAAATTTCTAGATGGCCAGAAAAAACTCAGCTATCCCCGGAGTGAGCACCAAATGAAAAAAAAAATTGAAAAGTCTACTGCACAGTTTCTGTTGACTAATATTGTAAAACAATGAGTGATAGTTGTATGTAGACAACTATCCAGTCAAATCCCTTCTCTACAAGTTGTTTTGACCCCAATCAGGTATCCTCTTACAAACAAGTGATATATGGTGACTTGAATAAAAATAGATAAGGGAAACATTTCCTTTAACATTTACAAAAAATTACAAATATAAAAATATTTAGCTATCTAATTTTTTTCTTTATTTAATGAATTTAGGGTTTAAATAGAGAAGTTTAATGCTCAATTCTTTAGTTGACACCTTAATAAAAATGACATCCTTCATTAAAAAACGTAACCCTAAAAAAGTTGCACCAATTTTTAAGAAATTCCTTAATCTATACATCCACCTAATTGGTATCCACCGCTGACTATTACAACCCTCTATGGTAGGTTTCCAAGATAGCGTGTCCCACTGTATTTAACCAATCTTACAAAATTACCTTTATGAGCTAGTGGCCATGCTTAGTTAATGGGTCAAATCACCAATTTACAGTAGGCCCTATCACCTAGGCCATCCTGAATAACCGCTAAGAAAAGCATTGTTAACAATTCAGTAACTTAAAAAAAATTTATAATAGGTGATAAATACTGATTGATCCACATAATGAAGCTAATTGTTGTATTAAACTAATAATTGAGCTCACTCATCAACATTGTCAGTGATTATTCCCAACAAGCCATTTTCCATCAAGTTCAAAATCAAAATCTTGAAAATAAGACTAAACCAATATCTCATAAGAGAACATTAGCCAAAAAAGTAGTTAACAAAAATTTTCATAGCTCCAACGTCCGTTAAGGTTGCCTATTAGCAAGCCAACCAAAGTATGACAAGACAGATAGTTTTTTAAATCTGTCACAGCTGGATAATGTGGGTATACCAAAACCCAACAGGTGTATCTGTATGATCAAGTTAGGTACTCTTGCGAGAAAGTCATTGTGGTCAGTTGAGTTATTGAGGCATTTATGTTAAGGGCAGTAAACTTATCTGTATGCATAAGGACGAACAGCTAGTGGACATTCAATCATAAAAATTAGAAGGTTTTACCACACTGAGCCCATTGGTAGGGCAAACAATGAGCCCTTATTAGTGAGACTAAGAGGAGTTCATAGGAGAAGAGCTTTTAAGCCACTTTCTCCCCTGCCAAATAATGGGTTTATTAACTTCCCAATATTTTAGAAAGTGGGTTGCACAAGGAATTCATTTTCTTAGCCCGTGATGCATAAGGCCTGAATTTTGTGACATTGAGCATCCCATTTTCACTTGGACACCTGAGCCACTCTATGAGCGGTGAGCTGGGACAATAGATCCATCAGCGCCCATAGAACCATCTTGGCTTTGGTTGTGATGATGATTACCGTATTAGAGCCTCTTATTGGTTTAACTTCATGAAACTTACATGGGGAAGCTTATAACCAAACTTGGTGTAATCTTTTAGCAATCTGATTTTCTAGATGCACAACCTGAGAATTATTTTGGTCAAATATGTCAATATCATAATTTTGAAGGTTGGACCAATCCAATCAGGGTTAAACACATCTGAGTATTGCTCAGGGGGACCACTGCCTGAGAACTTGCTGTCATTATTGAGTGCCGGGAGGGGGCATTACACCAGTGTCTCCACAATCATTTTGTAATTCAGGGGGACTAACTATGGTACTGCCTTCTTATTAGCCTTTTTAAGTGCCTTTTAATGCGCTTTCCATTGCTTAGTGGAAATAGGAGACACTTCAATGTATTCATCAACCTCACCTCAATAGATTGGATGTTTGGCGTATTAGCTTTACCATAGATATTTTTGATCATCCATGAAAATTTCCATCTCAGGAACCTCCTGTTCTATCCCTTAAAAGTGGAGGCATGCGCCTTGTGTCCCAGCACTTCACTCAGTGCAAATAGGGGATGTCCTCTCTTGGGGGACAGTAAACAGATTGAAGGGGGTATAATCAGGGAGAATAAATTCTGGCAAGCTGTGGTACTTTAGACAAGTCATCCTGGGTATATGTAGGGGTCAATAAAAGACATAGCTTTGCTTCTTCTAAGCTTTGGCATTAAATAAAAGCTTTGTAGTTAAAAAGTTTGACAACCCACCTTTCTAAGCCTTTCTTAAGTTGCTTCTAATAAGATCAGATGAATGGGTACTTGGAAGGTCTTCAAGACTGAAAGATTGTAGTATTTTTGTTCCACCAGGTGCATCCCACATGCACTATGTATGTCATTATGCGGTTTTTAGCTATAATTATAAACTTTGAAGCTTCATTAGATGCCTTTTTGATGATAAAAACTAAGTCAAACCAATCTCAGTTAAAGCTTGCTCTAAGTAAGATACCAGCAGGAAATAATCTCTCATGCTACTCTTATACCTTCTCAATGAAAATGTGGTCTTCTACTCTGCAATATACATGGATGTCATGTTGCACCACTGAGATTGGAAGAGAATGAGCGATCTAGCGGCATAGCATATCTTATGGTAAAAAAGACACTACAAGTCCTTAGGTGGTGGACTTCTGACTTGTTTGTCATTGTTTCCAGTAAACACTGATGCCTCCAGGAGTGTGCTCTTGTTACCAAGGGGATAAGCGCCCCAATATGCATGCTCTTTTAGCCACGACGGCTTACTATCATTATTTACAGTCATACATAATGTTATCCTTCAGTGTGGTAAATTTATTGGCTTATCAATATTCCAATTAAGACTGTTATTGAATTTGAGTGTTGTAATGAGAGAAAGATCTACCTTTTTAAAAAAGTACTAATATGATACTTATACTAATGGTACTAGTACTATAATTGTACTGGGCATCAATTAGTCCCTCCAAACAGCTAAGGATCAATATAAATTACAAGTTTGGAAGCCCTTTTTATAAACTTAAAATGACCTAAGATTCCTGATGACAGATTCTCTCATAAACCCATTGACCGCAAAAGTAAATTTGACAGCTGGTTACTATGCCATCACGGGATGCAGCAGTATAAATACTGGTCAAAAATAGTATGCACCTGATGTTGCAAATAATTCCCCAAGAGTTCCCCTTTTATACCCTTAGTCTCTCCCACAATGACGGCCAAATCACCATTACTCAGTCAAAATGAGATTCCCTTTGAATAACACCATATAAAAATAATTTTTAAATATGGAAACATATTAATTTTGCAACAGAATTGATTGCGTGGAATAGGCCACCTGAACATCTGCAAGAGCCACAGGAGTCGCATTAAGGCTCTAAACCACAACCACACATTCGCAAACATACAATATATAATCAGTATAGCTTTTAGAGACAACCCAGAAGATCAGCCAGAATAAGTTATTTGGACTCTAACGACCACAAACCCAAGTTGAGAATTCATAAAGCATTGTAGGCTGAAATTGAGAGTTTATCTTTAAGTCTATGTCAATTACCCCAAATTCTCTATATATTATTGATGCTTTCCATATCTTTCAAATAACGTAACTTTTTTACATAGCCACTTCTTATTATTTTTACCTTGGTGCATTTAACGTAAATTAACTAGAAGAATTACTCTTGAAAGGTTTGTAATTATCCAGTTTTGCTACCAGCAGAAGTTGAACAGAGCCTCAGTGTTCTTAGGAACAGCCATTGTCGATATTAATACAAGGCTACAATGCATTTGGTCATGCTTGGAAATATAAGTAAAATTTCTATGTACTAGAGAACAAGGCTATAATTTCCAGTTATTCACTGTGAGATCAATATATAAACTTATTGTAACATACTCACCTCTTTTAAATCATGACCCTGAGTGAACGCGCCAGTTTAGGAACAGTCATCTTCCAGAGAAAGAATATCATAAGGGTTACTGTTGCAGAAGCATATCAAATGCCTAGCCTAGCTTTATAAATTTGAATCTGATAGCGCCAAATTTGTCACAGGCTTTCTCAGAAAATCTTCAATAATTACAGTTATGCTATCCTGCTGAGCTAATTCAGCTTTTTTTCTTTGACACTCAAAACAGTAATAGCTATATTTGCAGTTAACAACTGGTTTTATGTTATAGTAAAAATACTTTTAAGTTAATTACTAATACCTTAGAGGTCTTAAAAGTTGACAAAGAAATTAGGTGAGTTATTATATCATTAAAAGCTGATAAGAAAATGTGAATTATGTGGCACATTGTGGATTGTCAAGAGGAGTAAGATAAAACAAAGATACTCATCCACTTTATCAGCATATGCCTGTTTTATTACTCTTATGACTAATTGTCCTACTTTTCTAGAATTTGCCACTACTTTGACATATATGGGGGATATGTGCTTTCCTAAACAGCTTAAGCTACCTGCCCCAAAATTGATGATGTGAAAAAATGAGGCTAATATAGTACCAATTATAAGCTGATAATTTTTGCACCCCTCTATACACTCCATTAACATTTCATTAACCCTTCCCAATCAACCTACTTGATAGCCTTTGTAGCTTTGCATAGTGAAAAGCTAAAAAGTACTATCAGAATCAATTTGATTGACTTTACTATGTTAGGTGTAAGGTTTGGGCTCAAAATGAGTACACTTTCATATGATTTCTACTTAAAATTAAACTTTGTACAAGATGAAATGGTATACAATGCCAAGTTTGTTTCCTTTGAGTGAACTAATTGACCAAGTGCGGGAGGTAAAAGGTGAAAGCAAATTTTTATACCTTTGATGGGATCCTTACTAAAATTAAAGTTAAATGTTTAAAATACCTCTGAGGATAATGTATACCAATCAAAATTAGATTGCATAACATTCCACACAAATAAATTGCAAATTTCATTCTAAATGGTTTCTTTTTGAAACTGATCCAATAATTAAATTTGGCACAGATTAAAACATCCCATCAAGCAAATAAAAAACTTTGACATACCATCTCAACTCCTATGCCTAGATGGAGAATGAGAGTCCAGGGTGAAGGTCCCTAACATACAGTGCACAGCCCCATAGGTAAAATCTATCAAGAAACCTTCTAGCCCATGCATCTGTTAAGGAAAGGAGAAGGACTAAAGGAAAAACTGACCCCTACATACAACCAATTTTGTTTATAAGGGCATTAAGGTCAAGAAGGGAATGGGTGAGATATTAGAATAATGCCATCTACTCAGCAAAGCTTCTCTGGTACACAGTAAAAGTAAATTTGCAACATCCTTTTTCTAGGATATTGGCGTCTTGAGCGACGCCTCAGCACGCCTGTTCAGCCCACACCCACATATTTTAAGCCTTGTAAAGAATGTAACTTTTTAAATATGTATGGAACTGAAATCACCCCAAAGGGGAAATTTTCATGTCTACTGCATGGGATCAAGAAGTTCTATGATTGAACAGCCTGAGTTGAGAAAAGCTTAACAAAGGGTTTAATTCATCGCCCTGTAAATTGACCCTTTCAGATAAAATCCCAGAATATAATAATACTAGTGGTACTAATTTTATAGTCAGCCTGGACAAAAATCAAGTCCCTCCTAACAAAGCTGATGATCAAAATGTTATAAAAATTTGAGCCCTTTTTAGACTTCAAGTGGTCTAAAATCCCTGATGATGGAGGCTCTTATATACCTACTGACCGCCAAGATAATTTAACAGATAGTAACCAAGAGTCAGAGGACACATTATTATATATACTATACAAAAAGAGTATGCATTAGACTTTAAAAATGAAACCCCAGAAAACTATTTTATCCCCTTGGGTTCTCCCAATGGTGATGGCCAACTTAACATTATCTCATCTAAAAAGTTTCCCTTATTGATCTAGTACTAAAAAAAGTTTCCCTTATTGAATGGTACCATCCAACAATAATATAAATAAATTTCTGACTAAAGTATTTACATAACAGCAATTAGTGACATGGAATAGGCCACTCAGACAGCCGCAAGAGCCATGGGAGTCATGGGAGCCACTGTCAGGATCCAAATCACATCAAACATTTAATAATATAAGAGATTAACATTATAACTAGAGGAGACAACCTAGAATCTTATCCAGAATCAGGATTTGGACTATATGTCTTTATAATTAAGTTGAGAAGCAAACTCACATTATATGTCAATATCTTTTTTTTAGTACTAGAATTATATGTCAATATCAAGAGATCAATCTCTAAGCCTAGTTTTAACACCATAAATTTTTTAAAAAAATTTATACATTCCATTTTTATAAAAAAACATTTTTGTAGAATCTGCTTTTGTTGCTGTGTAATTTTGTGTTGATAACGCCAAATCGCCATAAGTCTATCTGACAAAGGTTTAGACATAGCCTTTTTTGTTATCAGCAGAGTTTGAGGGGAGTTTCAGTTGCTTAGGAACAGTCAATATTAAGATTATTCCAAGGCTTAAAACGGTCAAAGCTTGTAATCATGAGCAAAAGTCTTACGTACTCAAGAATGAGACTCTCCAAATTGAAAGTGATACACCCTATAATCAAATAGATAAGCTATTGTAATTGGCTCAACACCTTAAATCTGCACCCTATGAGCAAGTGAGACAGTTCATCAAGAATTGGTGCTCACTATAGGGGTTCCATCAAGAGATTGTGGTAAGTTTTATGACAATACCATTGAAGTGTATCATGGAGAAGAACTACAGAAGATATATATATATGGAGGTATGTGCAAGTTCTTTTAGTGCGAGCTGCACTTGCATCAATGCGGCAAAACTTCTCCTTTTGACCCCAACTATCCCCAAATTCGCCAGTGCATCAAGTCGTTCACTTGTGTTCCTGCTCTGATTACTTTTGTTGAGCATCAACTTGCTCAATATGTTGAGGCAATGGACACTTCCGGCTTTATAAACAAAGAAACCCCACAACTATACCTCCTTATGCCACATGTCACTAGTGATACTACCCTGATATTGCCCACCATAGTCTGCCAGCTAAAGCGGGTTCCAGACATAAAATTTCCTCAAAGCTTTCTCACCATCTGATATGGCTTCCTAGGCTGGTAACTTTGGGACTGTAATAAGTTTCTTTTTGCTATGATAATCCCTTTGTTTGGCTCATTTACAAATAAAGATGCGTGGCGGCTCCCCCTTTTGGGTTGGGAACCACTAGTGCTAAAAAAAGAGAGTATATGAAAGTTGCTTGACGAGTTGAATCATCAAGTGCCTCATAAGATGATTAAGACAGAAAGAGTTAGACCACACCAGAACAAGAAAATGTTAGAGAGCTGTCCTTAGTTATTTAAAAGATAAAGTGGATTCTTAGAGAGTGTAAATGAAAAACTATATAAAGTTCAAACACGATTTACAATAAGCTGGAAAGCTACAATGACCAATTGGATCACTTGAGACAGATGTTTATAATATATAAAATGAGCGCATTCCTCCCCTAAGACCGCTACCTACTCTAGGAGAACTCAAAACCAGCACCAACAGACCATTGATGGTTTACAACCTGCCCAACAAACTATAACCAAAGAAGATCCAATTTCTACCCATACTTCAAGACTGGGTTCACTTCTGTAAAGGAATGATAGTCAGATTTCTTCAATTATATAGAGCAGCATGGATGAAGCCAGCAACAAGCAAAAAGCTCGCCATGTTCAGGTATTATGATTAGAGAAATACAGTAAGTATTTGGAGCCACACTATAATTCCACTACACTTGGGCTGAAGTCAAGGGGATTATTCCTGCTAAGTTTGGAATCTCACAGGATGTTTAAATCATAAAACTAAGTTTCTTACTATGAGGTTGGGATATCTGAGTTATTTATTGTTGAATGGTTGACTGGATCTAAAATGTCAGTTACTATAAACCAAAAATATTTTAAGTATATCTGAACTTGAATTTGTGGCCTAGCAATTTCACTTAATTATATTTAACTATGATGACACAGGCTCAAGGGCTTTGTTGGTTAGGTTGGACTTAAAATTTAAGTTTTGACTTTATGACTTGGGCATGTGGGCTTTGTTGGTCTATGTCAAAATTAGTTTTAATGTTGGTCAAGTTTTTATTCAAATTAATTACTAATTAGTGATATGAATCACCTTGGTATGTGCTGCCAATTGCTTGTGAAAGAGAATCAGTTCAGCTAATTGCAGACGCATCTGAAATGCCATCTTGAGAATGATGACATTATTTAAACTGACCCTGAGGCTGAGCAAGATGCCCTGAGTCAAAGTATTTATAGACCCTCAAATGAACATTTTATGTGTTTCTCTGGCCAAGTGCCATTGAAAATGAGACGTAATGGGTAATATTGTAACGGTCAAGGTGTTGCCTGACCATCACATTGCCCTAGACTTCCCTAGGGCAATAGTCGAGGCCAGGGAGAAGGGCTTGACCACACCAATTTTTGTAAATGGCAATCTGACAAATCAGATGCCTTGAAATTGGAATTAAAAATAAATCATAAGGCTGACAGGGAAGGGAAGCCTTGAAAATGGCGCTCTGGCCAACCAGATGCCGCCAAACACAATATTCCTAAATGCAGTAATGAGGGATTGGACCCTCAGACATGAATTTCTGGCCAGCCAGTTACAGCCAAGCTCAATGCCCAAAAGTGTATCAACAAGGATGAAAATCCTTGTAAATGGCGTTCTGGCCAACCAGATGCCACCAAATTGAATTATACTAGATGTGGCAATGAGGGAGCAGACTGGGCCCAGATTTCCAGCCAATCAGGTGTGGCCAAACCTGACGCTCATGGGAGTATTGACAAGGATGAAAATCCTTGCAAACTGCGCTCTGGCCAACCAGATGCCACTGGATGAAATATTACCAAAAGAGGCAACAAATTAATATCAAGGAATACAGGTGAAAAGAACGGCCTGGGCTTTGAGAGTAATTTGAAGCTGAATAATAAATGTGGAAAAGTTTCCGCAATGCTGAGGGTACCCAGCCTGAGTTTAAGAATGGGCCTTGATGCCAGAATTGAGGGTCTAGATTCTTGAATAGGGTCTGCTGTTGGGAAGATGCCTGTGGACTCCATGGGAACAGGACCCACTCTTCCCCACTAAGCTCAGTATAAATCTGAGCAGGCGAAACTGCTTTACACAGTTTTGTCTTCTATAAATTAAATAAAAACTTAATAAATTTGCAAATAAGTTTTCAAATTTGCAAATCATTTTATAAAGAGAAAACCTGGAAACCACACATGGACAGCAGCTCAGACTTTGACAAGGCCATCCAGTCCTTGTACGCCCTATTGGGGGGTCAGGCCCTCCTTCTGAGCGCCAGCATAGTCCTGACTGTAGCCCAAACTTTCGTAGTAAAGTGGTTTCCACACAGTCAGATTAGGTACATCTCCACAGCAGGGCTATTCTGCCTGTGGTCACTCACCTGGGCACTCTTGCCTAACTGCTTTGTGGCAGTTTTCAGAGACCCCATCCATCACAAAGATGTGGTGAACATTGAACTCTATAAATTATCTCAAAGTTGATACTAAAAAACATTTAACTATTACCACTAGTTTAAAGTTTAACTTATAAGCTTTTTATGTCTACTACTTAAAAGTTGTATTAAGTTGAGTATTTACTTGAAATCAGTGAGATCAAGGGCAGCAAGCCACTATCCAAGTAACAACAGGAGAGACAACTTTCAAGTGCTATTACAAAGGAGTTTATTTTAACTATAGTCACCATCTGGTCTATTGCCTTCATACAATAGATGTTCAAAACTCCACAATACCGCATAAGAAGAACCAGCCATCTGAAGAAGACCAAAATTCAACAAGTGGCGCTCATGGCTGGAAAGTCAGCTGGTGACCACGCTGAGCAGGGGAGCAACCCCTGGCTATATCAATTTTAAGGATGAATTTACAAAATTCCAAAACTCAGCGGACATAATGAGTCATTAAATTAATAATCTCACTGAAGAAGTCTTTTTTTATAAATGAGGCAGATAATGTCCTACATAAAAAAGTGAATGGGTTAAAGAAGAAAATCTTAGAAAAGGATCAAGTGATTTCTGCTCTTCAATTGCAAATGACCAATATGAATGAGAAAAATTGCAATATTGAATGATTGTCAAAGCCAGCATTTCCAAAGCGAATTTACTGATAGTGATGCCTCTGAACATTATGAGAATAATGGGCCACATTGGCAACTGCCATGTAGAATGGTTGCTTTGGCCAACCCAAGTTCCACAAACTGTGATACAATGCCTCAGCGCCCTAGTACGCCTGGCTCAAGTCAACAAAGAAGTAATCATGATAACCATGGACGGATAAGTGATAATTTCAAACCAGCAAACCTGCCTGCTTTTGACAAGAATGGAAATATAGCCACTTTTATCAAACGCTTTAGAAATGGCAATGTATGGGGCCAGTGACCGTAACAAAGTGGCCACTATGATCAACTTCTTAGATGAATGGAGTATTGAGTTAATTATGCCTCATTTGGATGAAAACCCAACTTATGCCAAAGTCAAAGGGGCCATGTTTCATGAATTTGGAGGACCAGAACAAATGTCAACCATAAAATCCAAAATTATGAATATCAGCTTTAAGAAAGATGAAACAATTGATGAATTTGCAGATCAATTCTAATGTAAAGCTCAAATTCTCCTAGGCTCAAAGGCTATGGTTGCTTTTGATGCTAAGATTGCACTATAACATGCAGTAGAACCTTACTCAAATTTGTCAAACACTTTATTTCCTGCTTTTATGCAAAACCTTGCAACATCTGAATTGGTTGATTAATTGCACATATGTTCAAAAAATTATGGCCCTCCTAATACTGGTACAGACTAGGAGCTGCTGCCTATGCTGGAAAGCCCTTTAAAACAATATTGACAGTAATCCGCCTGTAAAAAATTAACAAAACTCAAATACAAGGGCCTCACACCCATTAAATGAGATTACTTGCTATAACTGCAATCGTAAAGGACACTATGCTTCCCAATGCCATCAGCATGGTGTTGATGTAGTCCTTTCAAATAACGCACAGTTGGAGGGAAAAGAGCAAGCACAATAGATGTGGGACGATCTATTGTGCCAAAAACACCAGTTCCACCTAACCGACATGAAAACATGGGCCACGGGGCTTTAATTTTTAGCAATACAAATTCTATTTTAGCACTGAATGAAGGATTTAAGAATGTACATGTGGTAACTCGCTCTTGGAGTAAGGGTGTCATACCCAAAACCTCTGAAGTAGTTGCTAAACCATATGTGCAAAAGATATTTGAGAATACTCAAGCTGAGGGGCCAAGCAATTCATCAGATACCCCAAGCTTGAAGGGGTGGGGTGTACTAAAAAAAATATAGCTATGCCAATTGACACATTCAATGATGAATATCCTAATATTGTAAATACCCTGAAGCATACTCTTAACTCATTGGATTCTTCCTATATCCACTTAGTAAGCTCTATTGATTCTTATTAAAATGGAAAAAAGTAAAAATAAATGAAAAAATAAATATAAAACAAAAAAATGATAAAATGAAAAACCCTATAAAAATAAAAAACAATTAAGAAAAATAATTTTAATTAATGAATTTTAAAGCCTTATCGCCACTATAGCTAATATCCCTTTTTTGGGAGGGGAGAAAATTGAAATCAAAGCCAAGGAGGCCAGTTAAAGTTTGCTGAGGATTTCTGGAGCTGCAGCAGGCATAAAACCCAAGAAATGAATGCAAAACGCCTGAGCTAACTGTAGCATGCAGCATGGAATTGTGGAGTTTAAGAAGAAAGATTAATCCAGGGCCAAAAGGCTATTAATGTAACATCCTATTCTGAAGGTCAAAAAAAATTGGATGTTGTAATCAAGAGAAAAAGAATACCCTCCACTTTTATCCAGTCAAAGAGGGGGAAGTGTTGAATGGTTGACTGGATCTAAATCGTCAGTTACTATAAACCAAAAATATCCTAAGTATATCTGAACTTGAATTTGTGGCCTAGCAATTTCACTTAATTATATTTAACTATGATGACACAGGCTCAAGGGCTTTGTTGGTTAGGTTGGACTTAAAAATTTAAGTTTTGACTTAATGACTTGGGCATGTGGTTCTTTGGTCTATGTCAAAATTAGTTTTAATGTTGGTCAAGTTTTTGATCAAATTAATTACTAATTAGTGATATGAATCGCCTTGGTATGTGCTGCCAATTGCTTGTGAAAGAGAATCAGTTCAGCTAATTGCAGATGCATCTGAAATACCATCTTGAGAATGATGACGTTATTTACACTGACCCTGAGGCTGAGCAAGATGCCCTGAGTCAAAGTATTTGTAGACCCTCAAAATGAACATTTTATGTGTTTCTCTGGCCAAGTGCCATTAAAAATGAGACGTCATGGGTAAAATGTGGTGAACATTGAACTCTATAAATTATCTCAAAGTTGATACTAAAAAACATTCAACTATTAAAAACTAGTTTATAGTTTAACTTATAAGCTTTTTTGTGTTTATTACTTAAAAGTTGTCTTAATTTGATTATTTACTTGGGATCAGTGAGATCAAGGGCAGCGTGCAATCATCCAAGTAATGACAGGAGAGACAACCCTCAAGTGCTATTACAAAGGAGTTTATTTTTACTATAGTCACTGTTTGGTCTATTGTCATCATACAATAGATGTTTGAAACTTCACAATACCGCATAAGAAGAACCAGCCATCTGAAGAAGACTAAAATCTAACAGCTATAAATTATATAAACAGGTACTACTTTAAGGCCTGACAGCTTTTATACAACCAAGCCTTTAATATGTCTCTCAAAGACTATTTTGCTGGGCTCATTTAAATCACACCCTCAACTCATGATGCATATGACCTTAGGCTGAAAACTGCCATCCTCTACGGCCTTTAATGAGGCCTTAATTGACGTCAAAGCCGCATATAAGAAGGTCTCAAGACATCATACCCATCAGCAACATCGCCCTGCCTAATAGATTTTAGGTTGATTAGAGCTGTGAGGATAAGACTAAGTAGAAGGCTTACAGACCAGTCAAAAAAATCTGAATTCTGATAAAATAAATGTAACATTTTTTAGCAGAAAAGCAATTGTGGAGTAAATCTCCTCAGCTAAAGAAACAGAAGAAGGAATAAACCAATTAGGAGATCATGGGATTAGTTAGTTGTGTTGCACACTACATTAATGAAAACAATGAAGAGGAACCTGAAACAAGAGTTGAGTCAGGATACTATGTCATCAGAGCTCAGAGTGAAGTGGTTGTGCTGCTTATCTAATACCAAGCGAATTTTAATCCCTCAGAACAGTCTCACTTAGCTCAAGCTTCCAAGAAAATCTGATTGTAGACAGTAGATTAGATATCCAGAATTTAGTAAAAACTACATTTAAAATATTGCACTTAAAGACCATGAGTCACTCAAGGCTTGTAAGGAATCTTGCCTTACTTAAGAGCTATGATTATTCATTCAAACAGTCAGTGAAATCCTTACCTCATGCATGACTATTAGCAAGAATATTACAAGATCAGAAATTACCTTACACAAAGTCCATTTATTACCAGTACTGGATATTAGCACTCCAGTCAACATTATGACTTCTAATATCATGAAGAAATTATATTTTCCCTGGGCATCTATTATCAGGACAAGTCCAGAACTGCTGGCCTGAGTCAACCAAAGAACTAGTTTTACAGCCTGTCCAATATATTATTCCCAGAGGCTAAGGCAACATTACATAAATAACTGAAAAACAATGGGTTAGTAAGATAAAATTAAGAATATATAAAACTTAAATAAATATTGAATAACAAGTGATGGGGCATTTAAAGTAAAATTATCATGCACTATTGAAATTTTTACATTTTGACGATACTTTTGAGCCCACTCTTAAAATCTAAAAAGTTTATAAAGCACTTAATCACCTAAAATGATCCCACTCATTATATCAAGAAAGTTTCTATAACTCTAAAGCTCCCAGAAAGGATATAAGAGACTCACAAGACACTCAGGGGGAAATAAAATCATAATATGGATAAAAATTACTGAAAGCGCCAATATCTATATAAAAAGGGTACTCTTTAAGAGGTCTTTAGAAAATTCATATAGAAAATTCATTTTTAAGGATCTAATATAACATGGGCAAATTAGAGGAGATGACCAAGAAGATGTGTTTAAGCAAAAATGTCTATAAGGGAGGAGGATCAACGTCAATTTAAAGATACTGAGCCAAATATGAACAATTGAATCAGATTATCACCTTAAGTAATAATATACCTCAAATAGGCCCATAAACAATTTCTAGACTTCAATTGAATATAACCAGATTGGGGAATATTATTAACATAACAAGACTCTTATTTTCATTTTCTGTCCAAAAGTAACAACTTATCTTTGTTAATTAAATAGATTTTACAATTGAGTGCAGTTTATTTAATGCTTTCTGGCCCATAATGAAAACCCCAGATCCACCTGGTCATACTTGTTCCTGACCCATCATTGGTCTAGGGTATGCTTTGGGTCAGGGAGGGTGGTAACTTGGTACCTTTAGCTCTGGTATGCCCCTCCTTGTTTCTGCAATATGTTCCCATAAATTCTGTCTTAGGCCAGGATAGTTCCTAGCCCCCATCCATTACCCCTTGAGCATCAGATTGCTTGCCTATGTTGAGAAGGCTAGAGTATTTAGAAATCTAGACTGTCTGAACTCCTTCAACAATATTTGCATTTAGGCCTTTAGTTATTGATCAAAAGTCCCGTACTAGGAAAGGTGTTTACCAGTTTAGTCTCACGTCCTTTGGTTTATAAGCACCCACCTCTTTCTGATGTTCATCGATGCCATCCTAAGAGACCTTATGGGATCCTGCGCAATAGCTTACATGGATAATATATTGGTCTTTTGTCCAGGTAAAGAGTCTCAAGCCTGTTATCTGGTAGCCATCATGGAGCTTCTGAAAATACAAATCTTATGATTAAAGTGAGAAAGTGAGATTTTTAAGACCAAAGTTGAGTTCTTAAGGAGTATTATCTTCTATCATGGCCATATGATTGCTCCAGATAAGGAAGCAGCCATCCGCAATTAGGCGACTCCTACCTCCCTTACAGATTTAAGGTGCTTCCTTGGGACCTGCAATTTACTCAAGAAGTTCACCACGCAGCTATATAAAGTGACTGCTCCCCTCTATACCTCATCTGGAATAAACTTCAGTTAGCTAAGGAAGCGCAATGCAGCCTTCAATGTAGTCAAGACCATCCTCCTGTTTAGTCCCATTCTACCGCATGCTGATCCAAACCAGCATTTCATTATTGTTAATAACACTACTAATTTTTAGTTAGAGAATCTTGTTGCAATAAGTAGAGGATGAAGTGAGATCACATTACTTATTTCTCTAAGAAGATGTTCTTGGCTTAAATCATTTACGCCATTTATGACAAGACTTTCTGAAGTTTTTGAAGCTTTACAGCACTGGCGTCATTATTTTAAATGGTTCTAGATGGCCTTTCACCATCTGCACTGACCACAAGGCTCTAACATATTAAGACTCCCACCATTAGCTTACCCCTTGACCTTTCAGGTGGCTAGAGATCTTGTCCATGTTCAGTTTCCAGTATGATATTTAAGAAAGGCAGTAACAGGTTGCTGCCTGACGCTCTCTCATGAAACCCTTCATTTTCCCCTCAACTTGTATTAGTTGTTATCCATGATACTTGAATGGTGATGGGCTGGGATAGGTGAAGGGGAGCACCCATGTCAACCCCTCATTGCTTGCTATGGAACCTCTGGCTGGAGATGTGGGCATCCCTTACAAAGTTAGAAAATCTCAATCCCCGTTTTGTGCTACCCTAAGATAAAGCAAGCCTTTCAGAGAAATGGCAAATCATTAGACAAGGGCTACAGATGCTCAATGGTATCATACTCCATCAGAATAAATGGTAAGCTCCACTTAGACCATTGAGAGAGAGGAGGGATTCATTAATTCCATGACCCACCACTTCTGGGCATCCTGTTAACAAGAAGGATATTGAGTTGTTCTGACGCACCTACATCTGGAAAGGCCTTGCCTTTAATTTTTCCAGCTTCATAACATCTTGCCTAACATGCAATTGGTAAAAATTATGCTGTCAAGAGACCGCTGGTCTCCTGGTACCCCTCCAAGCTGCTGAAGGCCTCTGGAAATTGGTATCTATAGATTTCCTTGTTGAACTCCTTAACCCAGAGCTATGATGCAATGATAATAATGTTGGACCGCTTCATCAGGATGGCCCAATTTTTACACCTGTAGCACCACCATCACATCTGTTCAAACTACCGAGATTTTTGTTGACCAGATCCTCTATCTGTATGGCATCCTTAAAGAGATCATCAGAAACTTCGGCTTTTAATTCATAGGCAAGTTCTAGAAGCGTTGCTGTCCACCTTGGGTATCCCCTGCCTTTTCTATAGCCTTCCACACTCATTTAAATGATAAAATAGAGAGGGTGAACCAATGTTTAGTAGAAGTTTATGCATAGCTACTCCAACGAGGAACAGGACAATTGGGTCTCCATCTACCATTAGCAGATTTTATATAATAACCTGACTCACACTTGATAGCACCTCATTTTTTAAATTCTATGGCAACAATACCATCTTTATTAAAGGTACATAACTATAGTCAACTGTTGTAGTTGCAAATGAGCGTGCCAAAGAGTTAAAAGGCATTATCTGGCGGTGAAAAACAATTGTCTGACACTGTGTAGTTTATAAATCCTATGCCGACCACAAGCACTGTGAGAATACAAGTATAGGATAGGTGATTTAGTTATGGGTCAACTCAATAACTTGCACTTAAAACCCTGTCACAGATTAGATCTCAAGAGCTTTGGCTCTTTTGAGATCATATGAAAGGTTGGATCTGCAGCTAATCAAGTAGACCTACCCTCCTCCAACAAAGTGCTCAGAACCCTCCATGAGTGTTTCCTAACTCCGTATGATAACTTATGCCTTCTCATACTGAGCCAATAATTGTAGATGGTGAGCTGCAATACAAAAGTGATTCTATCCTTGCCTACTAATAATAAGATGTTAGCTCCATTATTTGGTGTCCTAGAAGGGCTACAATGAGACTGAGAATAGCTGGGTGTCCCACAGAGACTTCTCAAATGCTCATGAGCTGATCCACAATTCCTATAATAAATTCCCTGACGTTGTAGGTCCTGCCTCCCAATCCACATGGTAACCAAGAAGTTAACTTCTCCCACAAGGGCTTTGCCTTGGCTGATGTCTCCTCTGGTAGAGTAAACCCTGTCCAAGAGTGGAGGGTGATGTCTCAGCTAGTGACATTTTTCCTGGTGTTAACCTCACCTCTAAAGCTAAATCACAAAAGCCTAAAGAATCAATGCTAGAACCCTGTAAAAATTTACTCTTGGTTTATTATTGGCCGTCAACCCATTAACCTTTTTACTGCACAGGTTCAATTTTCTTGTGCACTTCGTTGCATTGTATAGAATGTATTAATTGATAATAGTATGGAGACTATTATCCATAGTTGAATTTGAACTATTATTAGGCCCAACGCTTCGGCCAGTACTTCTGATTAAATACTCTGTAAGTCATACTCGTAGGGACATGTTCCCTATATTCTTGTCCACCCAATCTTTGTTAGAATACCCTGGTGATAGTCTCTCTCAGCCCAACACACAGTCAGCAGCTATCCCTGATTGTGGTTCCTTCATCTCTAGGTCCCCAATCAGATTTTTACTATTCTCTCTGAGAGTCTTCCAATTATTGCCTTCTGCAATAATATCCTTGAGATGGAATAACACAATAGAAGCTGATAATCTAACTATACACCAAATCGATAATATTACTGTGAAGTACTTGTTATCTTCAAACTAAGTTTTCTATTCTGAGTTTTTTATTACAGTAAATCCTAGGGAATTATATAGTAGGGGATTCAGCTGTCTAACTCTTGGTTGACACCTCTTTGATTAAATGGCAGCCATTTCCATTAATCTTCCTTCCTCATCTCAGCAGCAATGGTCTTCCCCATCCTGGCTAGGATTCCATCATTGGACATCCTTGAGACCTCAAATAAAAAGAGTCAGAAAATGTGTCCCTAACATTTTCCTCCCAATCCAAGAAAACCAACCATAATTGGCTAGCGACCTGCTTAGGTAATGATACTTATTACCCATTATGGCAGGTCACAAGCCAACAGATCGATTCACTAGTTGCAGGTGGTATCACTCGCCTCAAAACTCACTATTCATTCCTAATCAGTTGGTGATGAAACATGACCAATCTCAATTGGTACACCTGATAGTTAATCACTATCAGATGCCCCTATTTTGTCAGCCACTCCATCCAATGAGATCTTAGGTATTCATCCAGATTGATCCCCAATGGATACGACCAGGTGAATATCCCAAAATCCCCCAAATGTAGTTCCTCTGAAACTTGGGCCAACTGATTTTCAATTCACTTTGCCTTAGGGAATTTTCCCTAGCAATACCAGGTAATCTAGCAGGCTGGGAATATGGGCAAAAATCCCAACACATTCTCCCTCTTGCCTAGATTTCCAGCAAGAAAAGGACTGGGGCATGAGAACACCGCTTTGGACACCTGGTCAAATACTTCATTGGTTCAAGTGGAGTACACTCATCAATACTCAATGCTGCTTGGGATGACCTTTGGCATATGGCGTTCTTCCTCTTCCTCCTTGCTACCACCTTTTCAGAGCGCAGTCCCCACGACCTTCTGTCGTGCTGGGCTGATCAATTTACTCATGACAATATTAGTCCTGGGATCTGTTTTCCCCCTGTCAGGGTATATGACCCTCTGTCATATTCAGGATTCTTGGTCCGGCGTCCTTGATTTCCTGATTTTCTCCTTGTCCTAGACAGGAGACTCTTGCCATCAATGTTCATTTCATGGCTTGATTAAAAATACTTATTTCTATTCGCCCCTCATTATTTTGCTCATAACCTCTTGGCATAAGTCATTCTTAATTCTTCCCTTGGAAAGCTTATCTCATTAATTTGAGATTAATTTCCCCAAAATTGGAGCCTAATGGATTATAGAGTGCATAATGTCAACTTCTATATAAGTCTGACATCCCCCTCTCATCCAGCTCATATGTCAAATTCTGAATCTTGCTACCAGCAGCTCCTCAATAGTCTGTCTGATCCAGACCTCCATCTCTTCCAGCAGATGAGTTGGGATGCTCAACGGAACCTCTTTTATGGTCCTTCCAGGACTCATACGCCTAGTCTGGTGCAAGCGGCTAGTCCTTCCATTGAATTACTGAAAATGGTAACTAATCCCTCTGAAACCAGGCTGGCCATCATTTTGAACAACTCTCAGCTGACTCTTCCCTTGCAGTCAATTCCAGAGTTGGACTTCAAAACCCTCCTGGATTTGGCTCCTTTCACTGATGCTCTGAACATCATTGTAGATGCTCCAGAGATTATGCAGTTGCTCTGGATCGTTTGTTCCTGGCCAGGTCAGACCTGCTCCCTGAGTTCCTCTTCTGACTCAGTCAATTTTACAAACCCGCTGTACTGGTTTCTGAGCTCTCAATTGGTAACAGCATACACTTTGAGCTCCCCTACGCTGAACTCTGGGCCCAAGTCACTAAGGCTTTGACATTAGCGCTGAATCCATCTGATCTGGATAATCTTCTGGATCAGGATACTGCTGCATATGCTCTTTGCTTTTCTGACCAAGTTCTTCAAATTTGGTCCACAAAGCTTCCAGCCTCGCCTGGTTTCCACCAGTCATTCAATTTTAGCTTCTGTGAAACCTGTAATCACCACTTGCAGGATGCAATCTGCTCTCTGCACAACTACCTCTTCTCTGGAGCTTCCCATCAGTATCTTCCGCTGATGGTTTTGATAGGGGGCATGATTTGGCAACCCCCATCGAGTATTCCTTCTTTGTTGATGGCCCACATGTCCGGTGTCCTTGATGAAGCCCATTGGCAGGCACTCAAGACAAATCTTCTGGATCCAGTGCCATATCAGGATTACTTGGGGTTATTTGTTAATTGATTCTTTATTTAATGCTGCTTTACTCCCGCTCTAAGGTTTTGCAATTGGCATCTTCTGACATTTCAATTTCCCTTCCCCTAGTCGCTTTTTCTCAGGGCTTGGCATCCGCTCAATGAACGTGGTTTTGTGTAGGTATTGCCCTTGCAAGCGTCCAATCGCATATCAATTTTAAAGGGCTGTTTATTCCTACCACGATCCATCCTCCCTCCCCCAAGAGGTGACATAGGCGGAATCATCCCCATACTGAGGACAATCAATAAAAATAAAAATTTAAAAAATATATTGGCTTTTTTATCTATGAAGTTTATAATATTTTTTATAATATTTTTTATCTATTTTTCTATCTTTATTCTTCTTTTTTTCCTGTGGGACTTGCCCTTGTTTTGGTTCAGTGGTCCATCTTTTCCCCCAAACTGGGTCCTGAGTACTTAAACCTGCCAGTTTTCCATGGTTCAAAGGCCCTTTTTTTGGACTTGACCTAATCAGGACATGACCAACTTAATGGTTCATTGGTCCTTTGGGAACTCTTTTGTTTTTTTTCCTCAATCCAACGCTTTAGATACTTAGCATGGACTTGATTTACAACTCTTCCATCCAATAGATTCTTGATGGAGCAAGCATTAGTCGCCATCTTGGCAATTACTTCAAATGGACCCAACCACAATGCATCTATCTTGTTTCTTCATTTGAAACCATGCATATCACAATAGGCAACTCTTTCCCCTATTTGATATTCTTCTAATGCCGGTTGTTTCTTGTCATCCATCAATTTCGCTTATATCCTTTTCTTCAAGGTTGTATCAAATGCTTGTGATTGCATATTGATCAGGATACTCGTCAGTCAGTTCAAGTATTGCTCAGTACTCATCCCCAATGTAGGCTCCACCACCAAATATAAAATTGGCGGCAACGCGGCCTTTCTTCTATATAGTAATTCAAACAGCGTCTCCCCATTACTGTATAATGACTAATGTAGGCAAATGTCACTGGACTCAGGTACGTTCCCCATGCAGAAGTTCTCCCTGCAACTAGCTTCCTCAGCGTCGCAGCCAGCGTCCCATTGACCCATTCTACCAGTCCATCTGTCTCTGGCCAATATGGTAATGACATGACTCCTCAGATCCCCATTATTTCATTTAACCTCAGGATCACATGAGTTGTGAATTTGGTCCCATTGTCACTCAACAGGACTTGCGGACATCCATGCTGGTATACCACTTAATCCAGGATATTTCGCAGTACTGGTAGCATCTACTCTGGTTAGGGCCTTCATTTTTACCCATCTCATCAGATGGTCGAGGGCAACTATGATGTACTTGACTCCCCCTGTGCTCATTGCCAGTGGTCCCATCACATCGATGGACACCATGTGCCAGGTGAATCCAGGGCGGACCATTTGGTATCCAGTTGTATTCTTGTGTGGTTTGTGCAGCTGGCAACAAGCCAGATGATCCATGACATTGTAGTTAATCGATTCCCAGTAATAATACTGGCAAATATGGTCAGTTATTTTCCTCAGGCCTCCATGCCCGACAACCTTATGAGCCACTTGTACTATTGCTGCTCTATCCGATGGTTTCAGGAATAATAGCCACTTCCCATTGATTGTCTTAAATACTTGTCCATCCATAGTCTCAGTGTTTTCCATCACTTTTCAAAGTGCACCTTGGATTTCTCAAGGCTCATCCCCAATTCTTCCTTCGACCATTCTCTGGAATAGCTCATCTGCCTGTGGGTATACCAACTGTACCATTGGCAACCGCGATAAGCCATCCGCGTTCTGATTAGAAGCCCCCACTTGGTGGACTATCTCATAATTGTAAGCATGAAGCTTAAGTGCCCATTGGGCCAGTTGTCCTTCCAGTTCCCTTAAATTGTGCAGCCAATGCAGCAAAGAGTGGTCTGTCACCACCTTAAAGTGCGTTCCATGGACGTACACCTGAAACTGCTTGCATGCATATATGACTGCAAGGCATTCCTGCTCAGTTATGGTGTAGTTCCTCTCAATGGCTGAGAGTGTCCAGCTCACATATGCCACTGGATGTTCATCCCCAAGTTCATCTACTTGGCTCAGTGTGGCGCCAATCGCCATCAATGAAGCATCAGTTTGAATTATAAACTCCCAATCAAAATTTGGATATTTCAGAATTGGTGAATCTATCAGATACTGGCATAACTCATCGAAGGAGTCCTGGGCCTCTTCATTCCATATGAATCCTTTTTTGGATCCTTTAATAAATGAAATAAAGGCTCAGCTATTTGGGCAAAGTCCCAAATAAATTTTCTATATTATCCAACCATCCCAAGGAATACTTGGATGTCTCAGACACTCTTTGGTACAGCCATACGCTCTATAGCTGCTATCTTTTAGGTTTGCAGCTGAAATCCACTTGAGTTGATCACAAATCCTAGCTATTCCAACTCTATCTTGAAGAAGTGGTACTTCCTTGGCTTGATCTTCAGGTTAGCCATGGACAGTCTCTTAAAAACTTCTTCCAAGTGGTGCAGGTGATCAGTAAACGTTCTACTAAACACGTTGATATTGTCCAGATATACCAGGATACATGACAATTTCAGGTCGCTTAATATTGCATCCATGGTCCTCTCGAACGTCATGGGCGCATTGTAGAGACCCTGGGGCATCCTCATTGGTAGGTATAACCCCTGAGCAGTAATAATCACACATTTTTCTTGGTCTTCTTCTGGCAAGTCGATCTGCCAGTATCCCAAGATTAGATCCATCGCAGAGAAATACTTTGCTTCTTCCTAAATGATCCAGTGCATTGTCAATCCTCAGTAGGGGATATGAATCCTTCTTCATAATTTTGTTCATCCTCCGGTAGTCAATCACCACCCAGTTTGATCCATCCTTCTTCTTCACGATCAGAATTGGTCTTGCCCAGGGACTTGATGACGGAACTAGAAGCCATGCTTCACTAGTTTGCTGATCTCATCCTCCACTACCGCTTTGGTGGCTTTTGATCTTCAGATTGGTCTCATCCTTATTGGTAGATTTTCCCCAATGTTGACCTTGTGAATTACATCTCATGCGCATCCCAAATTGTGGTCATTCTGAGCAAACATTTCCCAAAATTTCTTGAATAGTTTGAGCACCTCCTCCTGCTGGCCTTCTTGCAGATCAGCAAGCTGCTCTCTATCAACCAATAGGTTGATGCTTTTGGCTACACCATCCGGTAATCCCATTTCATTGAGAGACCCAAAATTGTGGAATCATCTCAATTTGGCCATTGGGATCAAATGAATAAACGTGATAATCTGATTCCTCTTGATCTTCATCAGTTTTTCACTCAAATTTGCCAGAAGAACTCGTATTTCTCCATGGCCCAGCATTATTATCCCAGAAGCCACCCATGGCTCCACTCTGGACTTCTTCCAGGGGCTTCCGACCTCCCCATACAACAGCTCTGAAATCTCCAAAGTCAACCCTGTGTTGACTATTATCTGTGATCCGGCTGGTATGGTCCTTTCTTTCTCGATCTTTAATGGAATTCCCCAGTTTTCTAAGCTTTCTGCCAGCATCTCACGTCACTTCCTACCAACTAATTGGTTTCAATTTGGTACAATGCTGTCATTGTATATCAGATTAATGAAGTTGTTTCTCTGATTTAACGTAGCTTCACCATCCTTCTGGTATACCAATTTTAATGTCTGACCCCGTATGGTCAACATATTATCCTTGAAGTTACATTTAACTCCGTAATTCTGTTTGAACTTTGTTTCAATCAGGATATCATAATTTTGGTGAACCAAAACTATCGCTGGTGCAGATACCACCAATGACCTGAATCGTAGTGGCAGCGCACTATATGCTCCATAGGAAACAGTGGTATTTGGCCCAGCTGTTCTGTATTCTCTCTTGTGTTCCAAGTCCAGCGAGATCTTCATCCTCTTCACCAGCTTGGTTAACACAATATTGATGGGCACTCCACAGTTGACAATCGCCCTCACCCTTACTCGATTTTTAAATATCTATATATGTACACCTGGAGTATTGTAATATAGTATTTACTGAGTGAATGGCGGCGTTATAAGCCAAATCTAGGGTGTGAATAATCTGTGCTGATAATTCAGGAAATGATTCCTTTATCATGCCGAGGGGGATAGACAGATTGGCCTCATCTAAATGGATGTCTGATAACTCATCAGGATTCTCAGCAGTTCAAATCTTCTCCACCAGTTGTTGGGCGTATGGCTGGGAAACTTCCTGAATTATCTTGGGGTCAATATTCTTCACCCCAGCTCAGGTCATGGCATTCTCATCCATATTGACCACTTGGTATAGCTGATCCTGCTCATCATCTATGAACAGATTGATAATGTCTATTTCTACATTCATGATATTGGGAGGAATAGGTTTCTCCGCCGCTCTAGACTGTTCCTTGTCTAGGCAGCGGGCCCTTTTCCAGAATCCTTGGTGGCTGCTGTCTCCTTATCCTGGACCACGTTAATCTGATCCTTCAGCTTTTTGCAGTGTATGGCGAAATGTCCTTTCCCGCCACACTGATATCAGACCTTTTCTTTCTTTCTTAATCATCTGAATTCTTCAGGCTTATTTCCTGGCACAGTTTGGCTGGTAGCCTTATTTGCTCTTTTGTTTCCCTGTTTGGGATTTGGATTTTGTACAGGATTTGACTTGAAGCTTCTATTTGGGGCATCTAACGTCGCTCCAAAATTCTTCATATTGTCTACCATTTGTGAGATAGTTATCTCCATCGCGAATATTGAAGACATCATTCAATGCAAATCATGATAGGGCTGAAGGGCCGCTTGCAAAGCGATTCTAGCATCAAAGTCATCTAACACTTTTGCTCCAGCCAGGATCTGCGACTCCTGGTAAAATTGATCCACAAAGCTAGCAAGAGACTCGCCTTTATGGAATTGAATTTCCATAAATTCTTGCTTGTGTTTCAACATGTGGGTTGGACTCCCAAACTCCTTCATTATGGCCGCCCTTGCCCCGGCATATGACTAGTTGTCCCCCTCCAGGTGAGGTAACACTAGGTTTTGACAGTCAGTATCCAGGCATTTCATAACCATCAATGCCTTTTGACGATCCCCATATTCAGTCATAGTCATGTCAAACAGTCAAAAAAACTCTGGGGCGTTATCCTGATGGAATGTAGGCAATTTTGGCATTTCTCTGAATTCCTCTGAGTCATTTTGGGCTGATTCTCTCGGTTTGGCTACTCATTTAACATGTGGAGTGACTTTGGGCGCCATCTCCAAAATGGCACTAAAGGCGGGTGGCATATTTCTTGGGGTATTTGACTTCCTAAGTATCATGCGAGGACTTCTCTCTTCAGCATTGCTGGCCATATTGGGCTCACAAGCACATCTGTGAGCTTTCAGTTCCTCCACTTCTTTGATCAATTTCTCAATATCTGCACTGAACTTTCTTAAATGAACATGATCTGCTTCTTGCTCCATTTTTAGAAATAGGCCTTCTGAACGAGGTCTCCTTCTCTCTTCTTCAACAAGTTTACTTTGCCGAGTAACTTGCTCCCAAAGTTAAATACATTGTCTACTCCTTCCTCCACCTTGGTGACTTGTTCTTCCAAGGCCACAAACTCCCAATGGTCCGCTGAGTTTAAGACATTCTGATTTACAGTGGCGATCTCAGTCCACAGCTTGCTCATTTCTTCTTTATATGGCATTATAATAAATCTTTACTCAACTACCCCTGTAGTGAGCACCAACTTGTAAAAATTGACTCTTGGTTGATTATTAGCCATCAACCCAGTAACCTTTTTACTGCACAGGTTCAATTTCCTTGTGCACTTTGTTGCATTGTATAGAATGTATTAATTAATAGTATGGAGACTATTATCCATAGTTGAATTTAACTATTAGGCCCAACGCTTCAGCCAGTACTTCTGATTAAATACTCTGTAAGTCATACTCGTAGGGATTTGTTCCCTATATTCTTGTCCAACCAATCTTTGTTAAGATACCCCAGTGACAGTCTCTCTCAGCCCAACACACATTCAGCAGCTATCCCTGATTGTGGTTCCTTCATCTCTAGATCCCCACTCAGATCTTTACTCTTCTCTCTGAGAGTCTTCCAATTATTGCCTTCTGCAATAATATCCTTGAGATGGAATGACACAATAGAAGCTGATAGTCTAACTATACACCAAATCAATAATATTACTGTGAAGTACTTATTATCTTCAAACTTAGTTTTCTATTCTGAGTTTTTTTATTATGAGTTTTTTATTATAGTAAATCTTAGGGAATTATATAGTAGGGGATTCAGCTGTCTAACTCTTGGTTGACACCTCTTTGATGAAATGGCAGCCATTGCCATTAATCTTCCTTCCTCATCTCAGCAGCAATGGTCTTCCCCATCCTGGCTAGGATTCCATCATTAGACATCCTTGAGACCTCAAATGGAAAGAGTCAGAAAAAGTGTCTTTAACATTTTCCTCCTGATCCAAGTGAACCAACCATAATTGGCTAGCGACCTGCTTTGGTAATGGGACTTATTACCCATTATGGCAGGTCACTTCACCAACAGATTGATTTACTAGTTGCAGGTGGTATCACTCGCCTCACAACTCACTATTCATTCCTAATCAGTTGGTGATGAAACATGACCAATCCCAATTGGTACACCTGATAGTTAATCACTATCAGATGCCCCTATTTTGTCAGCCACTCCACCCAATGAAATCTTAGGTATTCATCCAGATTGATCCCCAATGGATACAACCAGGTGAATATCCCAAAATCCCCTGAATGTAGTTCCTCCAAAACTCAGGCCAACTGATTTCCGATTCACTTCGCCTTAGGAAATTTTCCCCTAGCAATACCAGGTAATCTAGCAGGCTGGAAATATGGGAAAAAATCCCAACAAACCTTCAGAGATGTATGTGATCTCTCCAAATTTATTGAAAGAAAGTGTATTCTATCCCTAATTGTCAAGACTGAAACTCATGATAACACAATGGTTAAAACTTTAGATAAAACAAGCTCAAAATTTTTTAAATCGCCAGCTACAAGGTAATTGAGTTTGGCCAAGTATGAAATTTTAATTTTTATTAACAGAAAAAAATTTGGCTCAGATTTAGTTTTGATGATCACTCAGATTTCAAAAATTATCTATAAACTTGGGGGCTTTTCTTAAATGTGTTTTATTTTTTAAGAAAGTATATCTTAACTCAAAAGATTTAGGTTTGCTTCCTGTAAATTTTCTTCAATTTTGGTCTACATTTATATATAATCATGGCTTAAACCTCTTCCTGCAATGGCCATTGTTGGGACCATGGGTGTGATACCACGTATCCCTTAATAATTTTAGGCCAGGGGACCCAAAGCTCAAGGGTGTTGGATTGTACCTTTTTTCTTCTCTTAATTGGAAAGTTATATTCAGATACTTCATCTGGAGAGGCAATTCCTAATAATTATATACCAACTTTACTTAAAATTGATAAAAGAATAGATATTAAGTTTTATTAGTCTAGAAGCCACAATATAAGGAAAATTGTGGAGTTGTTTTGGTAAAATCAAAGCAGTTCAAGCTAAGATCTACAATTATAACAAATTGTGGATTTTGCGGCAGGCTAATTATCTCAGTTGGATAGGCTTTGCTCACCACATGAATCAGGGTTGAACCCTGAGATTATATAGCTTCAAGGGAGCAATAGTTGGCCACATAAGTTGGGGTTGGTCCCCAACTTTGAGAGCTATTAAATTTTGTCAGGGATTATCCCTGACAGAAGTCTGGGTTGTTTGGTCAGATTGGGTTCAATTTGTCTCAGCTGGCACATCTGAATCTACAATTTGGGTAGGAATCCTGACAACGCCACCCTCTAGATCTTGGTGTAGGGGGGGAAACGATTGGAGAAATTGACTATATATGCGGTCTAAAACTGTACCCTGAACAACCTCCATGATTGAGTGTTTGTTGCCCTGTCTATATATAACTTTGTAAGCCCAAGCCAGTTGTTGCCTAATTTGTTGTCATGACCTCCAGGCTCATGATGGTAGAAAAGGACAGGTCACCCAGTTGGAAGGTGTGTAGGGGGTCATGCTTATCATTAAATAGAGTAGTTACTCTACTGGTTGTAGTAGATAGGTTTTCAGAAACCTGGTCCTTAAGTCAAATAATTTCAATTGCAATACTTTGCATAGTGACTTCAGAGGCTTCAGTGGGAGGCTTGGTCAATCATAGCCTGCACTTTAAAAGCAGATGGTGATTTTTGCTGTACAACGCTGGAAGGGTGAAATATTAGTTATTCAATGATAGCAGTTCCTATAAACCAGAATTGCACTAGATAAATAATGGGATCAATGAAGGGAGTCAGTCATAGCCATTTTCTGGAGGGTTGCAGTTAGAGTATCAATTGCCCGCTCTACCCTTTCATTGGTTGTATGATGGTAAGGGGTTGAGAATATCTGTGTGGTTCCCATCAGTTAAACTAAATCTTTTACCAGCGGCAATTGTATATGTTACCCATTATCAGAAAGAATGATGCTAAAGCACCCATGTTGGGTGCTAATCTGATTATACAAAAACGTGGTGGTAGCCTTTCCAAAGATGAAGGTAGTAATACAGCACCATCCAGTACTAAAAAAAAAGGCAGTAATACAGCTTCAATCCACTTAGTTAAATATTCATAACTAAAAGATGACAACAATGACCATTTGAGGCTCGATGGAGAGGTCCCATAACATCAATGCTATTAGTATGGAATGGTTCACAAGGTGTAACCACTAGATGTTGATATTGGTTATTAGGTCCAGCCGGACTTTTGCACACCAGGCAGGACTCTAATAAATATTGGATTGAAACAAGCATTCCTTCCTAATAACATTTAGTTTTGAGCCACTGGTAGGTTATCCAAATTCCCACGTGGTTGACTTGCCAATGTCCCTCAAATATGATGTCAGTTCAAGCTGAAGGTCATACATAGGGCACCCATTTTTTGGACAAAAGTCTGCACAATTGGCCGTTATTGTCATGTACCAATGATGTTATTGTGGGTGTAGATGCTAAAGACAAGGCTGGGCGCCAAGAAGCCCAAAAGGTGAAACTTCAGGCCCTTCTGGACCTGAAGCATACCGTGGACCAGCGCTGGGTGCAGGCCAGGTATGCTCAGGTTGGCCTGGAGAAGGAACCTAGGGCCCACCTTGCAGCAAGGCATTCGCGTTAAAATGAACTATTTACCAAATTAAGGTGGATGGTTTAGTTTGCTTAGTTTTGGAACAAGGGTTCAAAACCCGTTCCTGCTATGAAGTAACGCGCTCAGGTTGAATCCAACTTCAGTCAATAACTCGAGTGAAGTCAGTTTTGGCAAATTTTACTAACTTGGATGGAAGTATCTCCCTATTGGCAAGTTGCTGCTTGGGTCCACTGCAGCATAACCCCAATTTCCCCATCCAAGCTTAAATATTTTCCTCTGACCAGCATTCCTTGTTGGTCATCTTTCCATTTAGGTAAAACCCAATTTTTGCACATTTTTATGTTATTTCCAGTTAACCTGTGCGCGGACCTCTTCGAGGAGGTCTCAAGATATATTAACCAGTTGATTGTAACAATGGTAAGACCTTCTTTTGGTGCTCTGTTGGGCCGCCCAGGTTCCCTCCAACCTGTGCTGCCCCCTACTGCTCCCACCCAGCACTCTGTTGTTTCCATTGAAGGTTTACCACTGTGAATAACCACTTTCATGGTTAGCTGTTCCAGCTCCAGAATCCTCTGTGGGGCACTAGCAACTGCCCTTATATTGGCTGATTTCCTGGTGTTGGCCTTGTGCAATCTGCACCACCACTCTTTGAAAACGGAGAGTTACATATACTCTCCTGACATTAGATGACCAACAACCTTTTCTTATGTGCACGAACTTTTTCTGTGTGGAACTTTTCCAAAGTGGAAACAGTGGCTGTTGGCTGTGGGCTCTGGCTGTCATTAGCCGCACTTCTGTTTCCTCATTTTCCAGAAAGGTTGGAGCAACTCAGCGTTGTTTTGGTTGCCTCCAAATGGAAAGTATCCACCCTTCATGTTCATACCTGGTGGAGTCAGACACTTCAATGTCTGAAAGTTGTGATTCCCCGATTTTCCACCAAAATTACTAAATTTCAAGTCGAGAAACGAATTTTCCATCACCAGCACATTCAGACAATGCCAGCGGAATCAGCGCACATGGGCCTGGTGGTGGTGGCCTTGGATAACGTTGGGCATTCCATCACAGTTTCAGGGTTAGGGTCATTCGTGTCTAAAACTGCATTTTATAACGAAACCCTGGCCTCTATCTCTGAACCTTTTGTTTGGTCATATGGCTTAGATGAGGACTCTATTTCTATGTATCAAATTACCCCTGAGAACCCATGGTTGACCTCTACCATGATCCGGGGCACTCAGGAGGTGGAGAAGGAACTTTGTTTCAGATATAATCAAGTATATGCACCTGCAGAAGGCATGGTGGGGTATGTGGCCTCAGTATTAAGAGAGTGGTCAAATATCCCACCCCTTTTTGATTCCCAAACCCATTCTGTGCGCAGGCTTGAGCTAGATAATGAGAACTTTGGTGAAGTGTTGTCATTATCTTCCATAAATAAAGACCATTCCGGGTATTTTCTATTGACTGCCACCCTCTCCTCACCTTTAGGGAAACTTACCACTACTATTTTGGTGTATACTGGCGCTACTGGAAACTATATGGACCAGTACTTAGCCGACTACCTTGGGCTGAGTTACTTGCCAGGTGATGTGGTTAGAGGAGGGGCGTCCCAAGATATTCCCACTCTGAAGATCATTGGAACAGTGAATTATCAGGTTGGCAAGTACCACTTGTCTGATCACTTCAATGCGATCAAAACCACCTGTTCCCTATCATTTTGGGTGTGTAATGGTGGCGGAAGTTTGACATAAGAACTAGCCTGAAGGAGAATACCTTGTCTCTCACCATGAAAATGGTCGCACATTTGTTGTGCCTTTGTTCAAAGAAAACGCCTCAGGCGACTTGCCCCACTGGCCCCACCGTATCCCTTGTATCCTTGCCTCGATGCAGAAGCCCTCAGTGGAAATCCATATACCTTCTTGCTTGGAGGGTTTGGAACTTCTTTGATGCAGCATCTGCCAACGCACTCTCTGAGCACTCTGAGTTTGATTGTGACTCTAAGCACACAGTGGATTTTGGTGTATATATCTTCCCCCAATTACCCATTAACTGTCCGGGAGAAAGAGGTGTTGGATGTGTGGGTGAAAGAACGGTTAGCCAAGGGTGCAATTTTTCAGCGTACCTCCCCTGTATGCTCCCCCTTACTCTTCGTGGAGAAGTCTGATGGTACCTTATGCCCCTGCATAGACTATGGTAACCTTAACAACGTTACTGTACCAAACCTCCATCCCATCCCTTTGGATTTGCAGATTGCACATTATGTGGAGAAGGCGAAGGTCTTCTCCAAGTTGGATTGCCTCAACGCGTTCAATCAGATTCAGATTAAAAAAGGGACAAGGGTGGTTGACCGCATTCCATACCCAAAAAGGGATCTTCCAGTTTTGAGCCATGCCCTTTGGGCTTAAGAATGCTCCTGCCATCTTCCGATGCTGCATTGATGCAGCGTTGGGGGACCTGTTAGGGTATGCGCAGTCGCTTACATGGATGATATCCTGGTGTTTTCCCCTGATCAGGAATCCCATGCAGGTCACCTTTGGCAGGTGGTGGAGCGGTTAAAGGCAGCCAGCCTTACGTTGAAAATATCAAAGTGCGAGCTCTTTAAGCCCCAGGTCATGTTTCTGGGCAATGTTGTGTTCAACCAAGGACACATGATAACTCCAGACAAGGAGAAGGCGATTTTTGAGTGGCCCACTTAATGTCAGTAAAGGAGTTGAGAAGTTTTTTGGGGACGTTTACATTCCTTAAGAAGTTCACCCCAAACCTTTCTGAAGTTGCCGCGCCTTTGTATAAGGCGAGTGGGGCAAAAGTACTACAGTGGTCTTCCATTTTGGAGGACGCCTTCCAAGCAGTAAAGTGTACGTTGCTGTCCACTTCTGTTCTTCTCCATGTCGACCCAAAGAAAGAGTTTATTGTTGCTTCAGATGCCTCCAACTTTGCCATAGTGGCAGCCCTTTTACAAGTAGGCAAAGATGGAATAGAGCATCTGGTGGGATATTTTTCAAGGAAGATGTCTTTTCCAGAGTTAAATTACACTGTTTACGACAAGGAGTTATTGGCTTTGGTTGAGGCGCTTACTTATTGGCGTCATCACTTGCATGGCTCATCCCAACCCTTCTGCATCCGTAAAGACCACCGTGCTCTGCTGTACCACTGCGCACCTCATGTCCTAACCCCACAGCAAACCCGGTGGCATGAGACCCTTGCCCAATTTGTGTTTTCTTATGAGTTCACCAAAGGCAAGGAAAATGGGTTGGCGGACGCCTTAAGCCGCAACCCTGCCCTAGCTCCTGATCCCAAGGAGGTGGAGATGCACAATTCCCAGTTGATGATTCCGCCAGGTCAGATTGCATCCCCACTTCCCACTCCCTTGGCCAAGAAGCCAGCGCTTGCTCCTCTAGAAAATGTGGAGGAATATGGTATGTTCAGAAAGGTGGTCCTTTCTCAGCCGTTGTCAGTTAAATATACTATGGTCCTTGCAAAGAGCGCCTTGAATCAGGAGGATATTGCCAGAGGTTATCACGTGAAGTATGAGATGGTGTGGTTCCAGGGGCGCTTATGGGTTCCTGCTGGACCACCTCGCCTGAAAATCATCTGGGACCATCACTATGGAATCACTATTGGTCATCCAGGGAAGGCGAAGACCCTTGAGCTTATCCGCCGCACCTACAATTGGAAGGGATTAGCTGCTCAGTTAGGCCGGTACTGTAAAGAGTGCCTAGTCTGCAACCAAATGAAACCAAACTGGCAGCCTCTCGCGGGTTTGTTAGTACCAGTCCAAAAGGCTGAGGGCATTGGACTTCCCTATCAGTTGATTTCATGTGGAGCTACCTAATTCTGATGGCTATGATGCTATCATGGTGGTGGTGGACCGTTTTCTGAAGTTTGCCCACTTTATCCCTTGCCGGACCACAGCCACCGCGGCGGAGATGGCTAGACTGTTCATTACCCATGTGTTCACCCTTCATGGGGTCCCCTAGGAAATAGTTAGTGATTGGGGCCCCCAGTTTACCTCTGTCTTTTGGGAGGAGTTGTGTAAGACTCTGCAAATCCGCCCTTGCTGTTCAACTGCCTATCACCCCAATCAGATGGGCAGATGGAACGAGTGAATCAGTGCCCTGAACAGTTCTTGCGGTGTTACACCGCCGCAGATAATTCAGATTGGATTTCTCATCTCCCTATGGCCCAATTTAGCTATAACAACGCGCAACATGCATCAATCGGTTGTTCCCCCTTCTTTGCCAACCATGGTTTCAATCCCTCCTTCAACATGGAGCCTGCTTGTGGGTCCAAGGTGGAAGTGGTGGTGGACTTTGCGAAAATGATCAAGAAGGTCCACAAAGGGGTGAGCACGAATTTAGATGCAGCCATGCAGGCTTACAGGGAGAACGCAGATAGTAAGAGACGGGTTGGACCGGCATACAAAGAAGGAGATCTGGTGATGTTGCATGCGAAAAAACATCCCAATCAAGCAGCCATGCAAGAAGCTGGGACCTGAGAGGATTGGGCCTTACCGCGTTGTTAAGAAGGTGGGCCACGCCTCATACCAGTTGGATCTTCCCCCCTCGTTTTGTATCTTTTCTGTCTTCCATGAGAGCAAGCTTACGTTGGTTGAGGGCTCCCCTCCAGAGATTCCTGAGGCATATCTTGTGGATGGGGCACTGGAGTGGGAAGTGGAGTAGATCGTTGCCTCACATCGTGTGAAGAGAAGACTGGAGTATCTGGTGTCGTAAAAGGGGTTTGATGTGGCGAACAGTTGGGTTCCTGCGCGGGATTGCACCCATGCCCAAGAATTGATAGAGGCTTTCCACCAGCGTTTTCCCCAGGACTCCAGCTCGCAGTCACCTCCAATCATTGCCGCTATGAAGTTGGCCCCCGCTCACAAGAGCTTCTCCCTTGCTCATGCCCCTGGAGGGGGGTGGAGCCCCTCAGGGAGGAGAGGGTAATGTCATGTATCAATGACATTATTGTGGGTGTAGATGCTAAAGACAAGGCTGGGCGCCAAGAAGCCCAAAAGGTGAAACTTCAGGCCCTTCTGGACCTGAAACATACCGTGGACCAGCGCTGGGTGCAGGCCAGGTATGCTCAGGTTGGCCTGGAGAAGGAACCTAGGGCCCAGCCTTGCAGCAAGGCATTCGCGTTAAAATGAACTATTTACCAAATTAAGGTGGATGGTTTAGTTTGCTTAGTTTCAGAACAAGGGTTCAAAACCCATTCCTGCTATGAAATAACGCGCTCAGGTCAAATCCAACTTTAGTCAATAACTCGAGTGAAGTCAGTTTTGGCCTATTTTACTAACTTGGATGGAAGTATCTCCCTATTGGCAAGTCGCTGCTTGGTTCCACTGCGGCACAACCCCAATTTCCCCATCCAAGCTTAGATACATTTTCCTCTGACCAACATTCCTTGTTGGTCATCTTTCCATTTAAATAAAACCCAATTTTTGCACATTTTTATGTTATTTCCAGTTAACCTGTGCACGGACCTCTTCAAGGAGGTCTCAAGATATATTAACCAGTTGATTGTAACAATGGTAAGACCTTCTTTTGGTGCTCTGTTGGGCCGCCCAGGTTCCCTCCAACCTGTGCTGCCCCCTACTGCTCCCACCCAGCACCCTGTTGTTTCCGTTGAAGGTTTACCACTGTGGATAACCACTTTCACGGTTAGCTGCTCCAGCTCCGGAATCCTCTGTGGGGCACTAGCAGCTGCCCTTATATTGGCTGGTTTCCTGGTGTTGGCCTTGTGCAATCTGCACCACCACGCTGGTAAACGGAGAGTTACAGATACTCTCCTGACGGTTCTTGAGTTGAAGATTTTCCAATTATTTTGCAAATATCTTTTGAAGAGTCAGAAATTTGTCCTTCAATAAATGTGATTGTTAGGAAATGGTAGAGTCAATCCTTTCAGGGTCAGTTAAGGTTAAGATGGGAAGCTGAGATAAGCAATCTGCATTTTTGTATATAGGCCCTGCTCAGTGGATAGAAAAGTCATAGTTTTGAAGTTTTAACGCCCATTGGGATAATCTCCCATCAGGGTCCTTCATTTGCTGTAGCCATCACAAGGAAGCATGATAAGTAATTATGGTGAGATGCTTTCTGTATAAATAAGGTTGGAAAATCTTAATAACCAGTAGGACTGCCAATCATTTGCATTCCATAACGCTATAGTTGCATTCAGCTTTGGATAAGGTCTTGCTATAGTAGGTGGCAGAATGGTCCATTTAGTTTTCTTCATGTTGAGATAGTATAGCTCTGATGGCTATATTGCTAGTATTGGTAAAGAGGAGAAAGGGTTTATCAAAATTTGGGTGAGTAAGTACTGGATCATGGGAGAGAGAAGCATAGCAGGTCAAAGGCTTGCTGTTGCTTTTCCTTTCACTGAAAGGGTATCCCTATCTTCAGTAGATACACCAGAGGCTCAGACCGTCTACAAAGTGGGAATATATTGGCAATAATATCCCACCATCTCTAAGAAAACTTGTACGTCTTATAGAGATTTAGGGGGTTCATCTTAGCAATGGCCAAGACCTTGTCATCCATCAGGGATATTTTGGCTTTACTTACCAACAGCCCAAAAAATCCATTTCACTCTGAAAAGAAAGAGCATTTTGATGTCTTTAGTTCTAATAACGATTGCCATAACTTCTGAAAGAATTGCCTGAGGTGAACTAGATGTTCAATAAAGGTTCTCAAAAAAAGGTAATATTGTCAAGATAATCTAGCACACAGGAGCATTTTAAATTGCCCAGGAGTCCGTCCATGGCGCGTAAAAGGTAGCAGGGGCGTTACATAACCCCTGCACCATTCAAGTGGGCTCAAATAATTCTTCACTAATGATGAGAGCGCATTTTTCACTATCTTCCAGTGACAAATCAACTACCCAGTACCCACTGGCGAGATCCATAGGTGAAAAATAGTGGGACCCCAACATCAAGCGTAATGAATCATCTATATGCAGCAATGGATAACCATCTTTTTGAGTGATAGAGTTTGAGGCAGCAATAATCCATGAAAACATGGTGACCACCATCCTTCTTCCAAATTAATAATAGTGGAGAAGACCATGGGCTTTTAAAAGGCACTAATAAATCAGCCTTCAACAGTTGCTGTAACACTAAGGCCACTTTAGCTTGCTCAATTTTGGATTTTTGGTATGGCCAGTATTTGAATGGAGGGTTATCTTCAGTCTCAATTTGATGAATTACCCCAGACATTTTCCTGCAGTCACTTGGTCCCAAGAAAAAAATATTACAATACTCACAAAGGAGGTCTTCTGATGTTCTGGTGTTTGTTAGTAGTGAAATTGTCTCCAATTCTACTTTTATCCAGAGCTATGGTGGGTAGGTGTAAACTTTTGGGACATTTACTGCACAGGTTGGTTGTTGAGTAAAACCACAAACACTAGTTGCATGGTGATAACTAATAGGTTGAGTCTTCAAAATAAGTGGCAACAAATCCACTCTGGTGATGGTAATTGAGAAAAACAACTAGGAACTTATTTTCACTTCAATCTTCAATTTAGAAGTAAATATAAAACTATATTAAAGTTGAATTCTGTTTTTATTAGAAAATGTTAGGGGGTTTTATAGGCAGAAGGCAGACAACTTTTCAGATAATTTTCTGAAAATCAACTGATTAGCCCCTAAAACTTTTAACCCTTGGGATTAACTTCCAAAGGTAGCAAATGTCTTCATCTTAATTAATCCCCAGTAGTGTAACTGTTTATGGATTGGCAACCATCCCCATGTGTTAGAAACTGTACACAGATGGGCTGGGGCCATGTTACCTGATTATGAGTATTAGCTACTACCAAAACAAGCGTAAAATGCTTCAGTAGCTTTGTTAAAATGACCCTAATCTTTCAGCGCCTCTGCTGTAATGATTAATTATAGCAATCTGACTATCAGCAATCATGCCCTCATCAAATTACTAATTAATATTGTTGGGCATGATGCCCAACAAAATGTTAATCAAAAAAATCATTGGATTATTTCCTTTAATGAATTTCAACTACTAATTTAGTTGGGATGATCCCCCAATGAAATATTAACCAAAATCAACCGTCAAATTATATCCTTTGATATTTATGATTAATAATTTAGTCAGCAACCATTGCTGAACAATCAATTGCTTTAACAACTGTCAATTTTTAATTGGCAAGTGAGATGTATAATGTGGTCAACCAAATTTCCAATGCATCCCCCTACTTGACCAGATTATCCAGCAAGATAGTTTTTTAGAAGCACTTGCTTCTTCTCAAGACTTAACTAACAAGCCTAGTTCAGAGGTCCATCTACCAGGCTCAACTATCTCATTAGTTCAGAGGTCCCCTTCTCACTGCCACCTCTGTTGAGTGCAGTCATATGGCCTCATGCCATACCAGGACTATTTGCCTCAACACCAGCCATAGCCTGAAAAACCTGTACTCCACCAGGTTGGGCTCTCTGTTTGCGATCAGAGCAGATCTTCTTCATTTTTAGGTATAATATACTTTAGCACCTTGGGACTAATTCTTATGGACCCAGTTGCAACCTGAGATGGCCCTGCCAACAATAGTAGAAAATAATGTCCAATGGTTTTTTGTATGAGTAAATAAAAATTTCATCATTCTTTTTTATATATTTTCATTATTATTAGATTATTTTCCTTTTTATGGCTTTTTTTCTGGTGTTTAATTATTTTTTGTTTTCTCTTTATATATATACTTTTTTAGTGCCAATTTTAAAATACTTGCTATGAACCTGGTTAACTATATGACCATTGAGGATATTTTTGATTGTATAGTCATCTATTGCCAATTTGGAAATTATTTCAAAGGGACCTATCCATAAGGCATCCAGCTTATTTTATCACCCAAATCCATGCATATCACAACAGGATACTTTATCCCCAATTTCTAATCTTTTTATGGGTGGTCATTTTTTATCATCATACATTTTAGCCTGGATCCTTTTCCAAAGGGTTTTGGTGAACACTTGGGATTGTAATTCAATCATAATATTGGATACTCAATTTAAATATTGGTCTGGACTTATCCCCAAAGTTAATTCCAATTCTGAGTATAAAATTGGTGGTAAGGTAGCTTTTCTTCCATATAGCAATTTGAAGGGGGTTTTCCAGTTGAGGAATGATAGCTGACATTATAGGCGAATGTCACCAAACTTAAGTATGAAGTACAAGTAGACATTTTTCCTGCAATCAACTTTTGTAATGTTGCGGCTAAGGTGGCGTTCACTCTCTCAACTAGTACATTTATCTCTGGCCAATATGGGACTGATATGACCCCCTTGATTCCCATCAATTCATTCAATTGGGGTATGACAAAGGAGGTAAAATTTGTTCCATTATCATTCAGGATCACTTGAGGGCAGCCATGCCAAAATATCACTTGATCCAGAATAAATTCGGCATTATTCATCACATCAGCCCATACCATAGCCTTGGTTTCAATCCATTGGGTCAGGTGATCAATTGCAACTATGATATATCACATTCCTCCAGTGCTTATAATTAGAGATCCCATAACATTGATTGATACTGTATGCTAGGCAAATCCTGGTCGCACTAAATGATATCCAGCTACAGATTTGTGTGGCTTGTGGAGATGACACTATGTACAATAGAAAAGGAAATCTGCTGTATCATAGTTTAACAATTCCCAATAGTAATATTGGCAAATATGCTTTAGAGTTTTCTTGAGACCACCATGGCCAACAACTTTGTGAGTGGTGCAAATTATTTCTGCTCATTTGGATGGTTTTGAGAACAGAAGCTTTTTTATCATTCACTATTTTAAATAGCTGTCCATTCTTTTGTTCTGTTCCCTCCATGGCTTTTTGTAATGCTGTTTGAACTTCTGGTGGCTCATCCTCCAACTCTCCTTTCACCATTCATTTGAATAGATCATCTACACAATCCTGTACTGCAAGAATTGCTGGAAGTCTGGATAATCCATCAGTATTATGGTTTTTTTCCAACAGTTGATGAGTGTAAGGTTGGGCAACTTCTGATATAATTTCAGGATTAATTGCATTTGCTTTTGATCAAGTTATAGTGTGGATATTCAGACCTGTGCTCTTCTCAGGAGAATCATGAACAGGTTCATCTACAAACAGGTCAGAGTTATCAATTTCATCAAACTTGTCTGGGGGAACTGGGCAATTTGCAGATCTAGATCATTCCTCATCTAGACCGCAGGGCCTTTTCCTGACTCCTCATGGGTATTGTCTTCCTGAACAAAGTTCACCTGATTTTTTGATTTCTTAGTCCAGCACTAGGAAGCATAGTGTCCAGTATTTCCACATCTGTTACAAGTAATGCATGGGGCATTACTAGATCATTTTGGACCATTGAGATTTTTTTGCCAAATTTGAATTAAAAGGCTGTTGTTGTTTTACACTTTGATTTGGTGCATCAAAAGTGGAAGCCAATTCTTTCAGGTGCTCCACCATTTGAGAAGTAGTGCTACTACTGGTGAAGGTTGATGACATGATTCAGTGTAAATCCTGATAAGGTCAGAGTGCTGCCTTCATAGCAATGCAAGCATCAAAATTGCTCAGGTTATCAGCTCCTGTCAGGATTTGTGCTTCTTCATAAAAACAGTTGGCAAATTCTCCTAAGGTTTCATCTTTTCAAAATTGTATTTCTATGAACTCCTGATTTCAGTTAGCCATTTGTTCAGGGCTTCCAAATTCCTTCATTATTGAATTTTTTGCCTCATTATAGGACCAATTTTCCCCTTGCAAATGGGGTAATTCCAAGTTTAGACAAGTGGTGTCTAAACAATTGATAACAGTAACATCTTTTTGGTGATCACTGCAACTGAACATGGTCATTTCAAACAATATGAAGAAAGCTGGGGTATTATCCCAATGAAAGGGTGGCAATTTTGGGGTGGGCTGAAATTCCTCAGTTTCCACATGCTCAGTTGTAGGAAGAGTAGTGTGGCTAGCCATTCTAGCACCAGTTGGTGTGTTGTCAGGGGTCATTGCTGAGATGGCTGCATAGGCACTTGACATATTTTGAGTAGGCTGAATGCTCCCTATATTACTTTTATCTTCATATAGGTCCTGATCCCCAATCTCTGTTTCCACATGAATACAAGTACACTTATGTTTTTCCCATTCTAGTACTTGTTTCTGGAACTGACTATGTTTTTCCCATAATAACTGACTTTTTCCAGCCTCAGCTTGAAGTGCTACTTTGAGCAGGAGTAGCTCCTTCTCCACTTTGGAATATTGTTGCTCTAACTCAGATGTTTTTCCAAATAATTCATTAACTTCTGTGACAAGGTTGATATCTTCTTCCACCATGAAAACTCAATTCTCCATTTGGGATAAATCAGCCTGAGCCGCTGATATTATAGTGGTCTGATTTACACTCTCCAGCTCAGTCCATAACCACTGAATCTCTCCATGCACTGATGACATGGTGGTACTTCTTGACAAGACTCAACTACACCCCTATAGTGAGCACCAAGTGTAAACTTTTGGGATGTTTACTGCACAGGTTGGTTGTTGAGTAAAACTACAAACACTAGTTGTATGGTGACAACTAGTAGGTTGAGTCTTCAAAATAAGTGGCAACGAATCCACTCTGGTAATGGTAATTGTGAAAAACAACTAGGAACTTATTTTCCCTTCAATCTTCAATTTAGAAGTAAATATAAAACTATATTACAGTTGAATTCTGTTTTTTATTAGAAAACTAGCGGAGTTACCCGTGCTTCGATACGGTGTCTATAGAATTTCAGGTGATTCGAATTGATTTTTTTGATTTTCTATATAGTTAAGCAATAACTACTCGGCCAAATCTAATTGCTCAATCGAAGCAACCAAAACCATTAACCACTCAGCTAAAACTAACTGAACTTATCAAATCAACCAATAACTAATCACCCCCAAAGCTAAACTGTAATTTATTGATTTGACCAAAAACCATCAACCCACTCGGCCAAATAAAATAAACCTATCAAATCAATCAGATTCTAAATTAATTTAGTTTTTATATTGGTAGATAGCTATCAATAAGTACAGAAACCATTAAACCTACTAAAAATTCCAACCTCCTACCACTTAGTTAAAATCAATTAAGCCTGCCAAATTAACTAAACCATCAATCACTTACCTGAAACTATTGAGGCTATTGAATCAACCAAAAAATAAACCACTACTCAGCAAAAACCAATTACGGAACTTACAACTGCCAAAAACTACCAACCCTTATCAAAAACCTATGAAAAAATCGAATTAAATAAATGAAATTACCCAGCCAAGTTGCTATATAAATATTAGAAATATATGTTCTAGATCTTAAATAGAACTGATATTTAATAGTATGTGATTATTTTAAATAATTGCATATTAGCATTCCGTTCCCAAACTTTATAGAATACTTGTGCCAAGTTTGGTGATTTTTTGGTTATTTGCTCGAGATAATGCATCCGGTATAAATAAATAAACAGAATGATAGTTTTATAAAGAAAAGTTTGGCTAATTCTTGTTGATACCCAGTTTAGCACAATTTGTTTTTGGGCTTTAAGTTTACCCGATGATCCTAATCAATTCTTTTTAATATTTGTAGATGTTTATCGATAATATTAAAAAATCAAATTATATTGATCAATATAAAATTACCAACCACTCAGCCATACCCAATTAAACCTATCGAATTAACTAAACCACTTGACGCACCAATGCCCCGAACCGAGATGGCGAATAGCAAAGGCGGTCCATGGAGTTCCTGGCCTATCATACGCCGCGCGTGGAGGTTTTCCGGATTTTATCCTCCTTCCCATACATTCGATTTCCCTTAATCGATGCGATATCGTCCCCAGGTCGGCCCACCTCGAATAAAATACTTTTACTAAACCACTTAGCTAAAATAATTAGATTAAAAATCAACCAATCACCAACCGCTTCGTAACCAAAACCAAATGTATCGAAACAACCAAAATCACCAACCACTTGCCAAAACCAATTAAATTGTCGAATCAACCAATCACTAACTTCTTTATTAAAACCGTTAAGCTCAATCAACCCAAAACCACCAACCGCTCGACAAAACCATTTAAACTATCGATTCAACCGAATATCAAACTTCTCGGCCGTAACAATATACCGATTTCCATTAAAAACATATAAAATTTTAACTTGTTACATATAAAACTTTTTATTTTACTATGAAAATTAAAAATCGGGCCTCGAGGTGCACACGGACCCCCTCCCGTCCACCTATAGCTAAATTTTCAGAGCTCTACATGCTCTAGTTTTGGCTGGGCATCGCGCACACACAAACACACACACATTTGCTTATATATATAGACTAGCCGATTTACCTGTGCTTCGCTACGGTGTCTATAAAATTTCAGATTTTCAATTTATTAATATAGATTTAATATTACCGATAAACAAAATCACTCAGCCAAATCTAATTGCTCAATCGAATCAACCAAAAACCACCAACCACTCAGGTAAACCTAACTGAACTTATCAAAACAACCAATAACTAATCACCCCTCAAAGCTAAACTATGTCCTATCAATTCGACCAAAAGCCATTAACCACTCGGCCAAACAAAATAAACCTATCGAATCAATCAAATAACGCCAAACTGCTACCCGAAACATATCTTTATACTTAATCATTGAGTATGTGACATTAGAGGCTAAATCGGATTTTTTTAGCATATTTTGCTCCTTTTTTATCCTGCTTTTTATTTTTGTGTCGGCAAGAAGGGTCCCCTGGTCCCCTTGCCTTGAATAAAACGTACATACATATATACATACAAACATTCATTTATATATATAAGATATTAGGGGTTTTTATAGGCAGAAGGCAGACAACTTTTCAGATAATTCTCTGAAAATCAACTGATAGTCCCCAAAACTTCTAACCCTTGGGATTAACTTCCAAAGGTAGCAAATGTCTTCATCTTAATTAATCCCCAGTAGTGTAACCATTTATGGATCAGCAACCATCCCCATATATTAGGAACCATACACAGATGGTTTGAGGGGCCATGTTACCTGATTACTACTAGCTACTGGTAAAACAAGCATTAAAACGCTTCAGTAGCTCCATTAAAATGACCCTAATCTTTCAGCGCCTCTGCTGTAATGATTAATTATAGCAATCTGACTATCAGCAATCATGCCCTCATAAAATTACCTAATTAACATTGTTGGGCATGATGCTCAACAAAATATTAATCAAAATAATCATCGGATTATGTCCTTTAACAAATTTCAACTACTAATTTAGTTGGGATGATCCCCAATGAAATAGTAATTGGATCTCATCATTGGATTAGATCTTTTGATTAATTATGACTTGTAATTTAGTTGGGCATGATGCCCAACAAAATATTAATTAAAACAATTGTTGGATTATATCCTTTAATGAATTTCAACTACTAATTTAGTTGGGGATGATCCCTGACAAAATAGTAATCAGATCTTATAATTGGATTAGGTCTTTTGATTAATTACAAATAATAATTTAGTTGGGGATGATCCCTAATGAAATATTAACCAAACTCAACCATCAGATTATATCCTTTGATATTTATGATTAATAATTTAGTTGGCAACCATTGCCAAACAATTGATTGTTTTAACAACCATCAATTTTAATCAGCAAGTGAGATGGATAATGTGGCCAACCAAATTTCCAACAGTAGTCTATTAAATCCTAAATCCTGCAATGAGCCAAAACAACTCACATCAGCAATATTCTCAATATGATATAGTTTTACATAAGTAATAGGGGCATGCTGAGGGACTTGGAGTATTTCAGTTGTTAAGTTCCCTAATAAAATAGAGATAGATTTCCCATAGGCAGGATCCAAAATTCCTGGGCAGGTCAACTCTTCCTTGGTGGAAGGTTTTGTGTCCGCTTAGCTCTAGAATTTAATTAGGAGGGGTGAGAATCTGGATTACATATTCACAATAACTTGTGAGCCAGAGGGTATATTGATAGGATAAGGGTTATACAGAGGGATCACCTTCAGCATCCACAGCCTCCAGGGGTAACTTAGTTTTTCCCCCTAAGACATGGTATTCAACCTTGCAAATGGAGGACAGGTATTCAAGGAGGCATGTCCGTTTTTTGGGGGGCTTCTTTACTTTTAATGGGGAGTTCAAATATTAAAAAATATGATACCCTAGTAGGGATAGGTACTTTTGCTTATGGTTGATGATGCAATTGAATTCCGCATCAATTGGACCCCAATAAAAAACTTATAAGTATTGTTTTCTATTGCAATGTGGGGCAGTAATTAAAATCTTTTTGAATTGAAGGGGTAAGGAAGAATATGCTCCAATCGCCTTAGTAGATTAACTATCTGCCATCCCATATTCAGCGTCATGGAGCATTTGTGGAGCCATTTTTATCTTTTGGATAAGTCAGGAGTAAATAACGTTAGCCAGGGAACTGGTGTCAATTATTGCCAATTTTAACCTTATGTACAACTACCTCTACTTAAACCATCAAAGATCTGAATTGGTAATTAATAGCTAATAAACTGTCATTAGGGATTTATAGCAAAGCAAGCGGAGGATTCTGCTGTGGCCAAACTCTGGGCTATTTATGGTTTTGAAGAGCTTTATCTGACAATGCTTGACTTTCCATAGAAGAGCTGACCGCCAAAACTTGCTTAGGTAACTGATCAACATAAAAGTAAGGAAGCTGGAGATTTTTGTTTTCTTGAATAGAAGAGGGATGTCAACTTCTGCAGGGGCAGATAACACAAGGCAGCCTGAAGGGCTGGGGATAGAGCTAGATCTAGAACAAGGGTCTTGAGGCACTTGATTTCCGTCAGCATAGGGATTCTCCTGCTCTATACTGACTGATCTTTTGTCAACTTACATTGAAGTATGTGGCAAAAGTCCACAGTGTGGCTGGTTCTCTTGAAATGAGTACAGTATACTTCAGTTGTTTTAATTGGGGAAAGCAATGACTAACACTTGAGGCTGGGGCTTATTGGTGTCAAAATGAGGTGGCCTGGTAGGTTTATGTAGTTCAGACAGAATTTCCAAAATAGCTTCTTTAATATAAAGGAGGGACGTCAAGTTGGATTTCACCACTCTTAGATAAAGTAGGATATTAGGCATATTTTTAAATGCTGAAAAGTGGCGTTGATAGCATCATCTAACATAAGACAATTCCCTGCAACCAACGTTTGAGCCTTGATTTGAAATGATGGTAGAATTCCTTTATAGTTCCCTCTAATTAAGGCTGATTTCATGAAGGTCTGTTTTTGGTTGGATAAGGTTAGGTCGCTCCCAAATTCCCAAAGCAAGGCAGTCTTGGCGTCAATCCAAGTATAACAATGCATCAGATGGGGGACATAATAACCTGAGCCATGTGACTAAGACAGTTCATCAGGTGTTTAAGCCATTGGTAATTGATCACTTCCTCCATTAATTCTTGGCATGAAAGCTTGATTCCGCCAAGTCAGTTTACACAGGGTATTAGCCACTGAGCAACAAAATCAGATGATATGAAGATTGCTGACTCTAATAAAATCTAATAAATGATATATGGAGCAATTGCCCCTATTGACCTTTATTAATTTTCTAAAATTACAGACTTATCTGCAATAGCTTACTAACAGAAAAAGCCCTCCTCCTCAATCCTACGTTCAACTCTTTAAATCTCAGTTCCCCAGGCTGTATTCATCCTTAGCTTGGTAGTCTCCTATTTGTTTTCCCTTTTGTAGTAGTTCTCATCTATCTCAAAATCTTGGTGTAATTTCCCTCAATTTGCTGAATAGTTGACACTTTGATTGATTACTTTTCATATACCTTTTCCATCAATCTTGAGACTTTTCTCAATTCCCTGTCTGATCCGCTGGTATGTTTAGAATATTGTCCAGTCATATCAATTTCTCAACATTTCTCCCCTTTGATTGGATGATATGCTCATACAGCTTATATGCTCAAAGGAACTTCATGTAAACTTGGTTGATAATCCAACCCCCAGCAGGTTCCTTAGTGATATAGACGTCCATGCCAGTCTTCTCATTTATCTCAAATGGCCCAGCCCAGATGTTAGAGAGCTTGTTTTTCTGCCCAAATATGTGCTGGTCATGGAATAAGACATTGTCTCCTACATCAAACAGCGGAAGTCCGCTCTGTCTTTTCTGATTGGCCGCCTGATCACAAATCTTCTTGGCCAAATTGGTGGAGTAGTCTTCCATTTGTAGCTTTATCAGCGTTTCCATAAGAGTTTTCAAATATTACTGAGGGTTCACACCACCAGTGTCCTCTACACACAAGTAAAGCAAGGTAGGCAGAGCCGGATGTCAACCATACAACAGTTGGAAAGGGCTCTTACCAGTGGACGAATGATAGCTGATATTATATGCAAACACATCTGTAGGAAGGAGGGTACTCCATTCTAAGGGTCGATCCTTTACCAATTTACAGAGTATGTTCACTAAGGTTCCGTTGACCCATTCCACCATTCCATTTGATTTTGGATGATAGGGGGTGGTCAAAACCCCACATATCGCCATCAACTCATTAAACTTGGGCAGGATGTGTGAAGTGAAATTAGTTTTATTGTCCATTAGAATGAACTGCAAGCAGCTGTGTCACTGTATAACACACTCCATAATAAACTTGACAGTAGTGAATGCTCCCAAGTCATTAATGGCCCTGGCCTCCACCCATCTGGTCAAATGATCAATTGCAATGAGTATATACTTGGATCAATTAGCGCTTGTTGGCAGAGGTCCCACTATATCAAGGGAAACATTGTGCCAGGCGAACTGGGGCTTAACCAGCTGGTATGTGATCTTATTGTGAAATGGCTTTTCCACTTGACACTGATGGCAACAACTTACCATTTACAATACATTGTAATGCATGTTCTCCCGGTAGTAATAGGATCACAAAAACTCCAACGTTTTCTGCAATCCTCCATGTCCTACAGCCTGATGAGCATCCATAATTACAGGTCTAGCATAAGGCTTAGGAAAACTCAGCATCAAGTCTCCGATCCACTTATATAGTTCCCCCTCACATAGAAAAGTATCCTGACTGAGCCCATCTAATACCTTGATCGCCTGTGGCGGCTCACCATGGTATTTGTTCACCACCATTTTCTCATACATAATGTTGGCTAAATCTGCTGTGATAGCAACCGTTGGCAGCTGGGAAAGACAATCCACATTTTGATGTGTTGCTCCTGGATGGTGTATAATCTCAAAATCATATGCCTGGGGCTTAAGTGCCTAATGTGCAAGCCGTCCTTCCAGTTCATGCAGATTATGCAGCCAGTGCAAGGAAGCGTGATCCGTCACTACTTGGAATTTTACCCCATGTAGATATACCCAAAACTGTTTGTATGCGTAGATCACTTCCAAACACTCCTGCTCAGTCATGGTGTAGTTTTGTTTGTGACATTTCATGCTTCAACTACAAAATGCAACAGGATGCTCCATGCTTTCATCGTCCTTATGGGATAATACTGCTCCTATAGCGGAGAGGGATGAATCCATTTGTACTATGAATTGTTTGTCAAAGTTGGAATATTGCAAAATGTGTGCGCTTTCTAACATGGTTTATAACAAATTGAAAGCGTTTTGGCATTGTTCTGTCCAATAAAAAGAGGCATTTTTCTTTAACAACTCGAAAAATGGTGCCCTGATGCAACTGAAGTTGAGAATGAACTATTAGTAGTACCCAACCATCCCAAAAACACTTGAATATCCCGTTTATTACCTGGACAAGTCATCTTGCTTATTGCTTCCACCTTTGCTGGCTGTGGTTTAAGCCCTTTTGAATCCACTACAAACCTGAGGTACTCTATTTGTTCTTTAAAAATGACACTTCTGAGGCTTGATTTTGATATTAGTGTTAGCAAGGTGACAGAACACTTGTTCCAAGTGGGCAAAGTGCTCTGTAAATGTCCGCAAGAGCATAAATTATATTATTGAGGTAAACTAAGACGCAGGACAGCTTCAAGTTACCAAAAATTGTATCTAAGGCACGCTGGAACGTATCCAGGGCGTTGCACAAACCTTGTGGCATGCAGGTCAACTGGAAATAACCCCTTTAAAGTGATTTTAACATTTCTTCCATTCTGCCAATGGCAAATCGATCTGCCATACCCTGAGATCAGATCCATGGCAGAAAAATAATTCACCCTGCCTAATTGGTCCAATGCATCATCAATCCGCTGAAGAGGGTAGGGCTCCTTTTTTGTTACACTATTGAGCTTGCAATAGTCAATAACTACCCGATTTGTGCCATCTTTCTACTTTACAATGAGCACTGGTGATGCCCATTACTGTTTGATGGCTCTAGCATCCCTCAAACAATAAGTTATCTACCTCATCAGAGGCAACCTCTTCCACCGCTTTTAATCATCTAATAGGCCATGATCAAATGGAAGGTTGATCTCCCATAAATATCCAATGTATCACCCCTTGAGCGCACCCCAAATCACGATCAGCGTGTGTGAAAATATCCCAGTATATTTCAAAAATGCTATAGCTTTATCTTGTTGTTCCACTGTAAATCCAGTTAGTGCTTCCCGCGGAACCACAGTCAATATGCCAAATGATGAATTTGTCAGTAGTCCAAGATTCTCCCATGATCCAAATTATGAATATGGAGAACTTCTACTATAGGAGCTAGTTGTAGGTAAGCCACCACTTGGTGCCACTGGATTGTTATTGTCTCTTCTGTAAATTTGCTAGAAGTACCTTCACCTCCCCCTTCCCAGGGAGTATTAGCCCTGGATCCACATGTGGTTCAAGCTGTGAGTGCTGGTGAGGTCCCATAAATTCCCCATATAGCCCTTTAGGGACGTCAATTTCAAGCCCAGTTCCTACTATGTACTGATGTCTGGACAGTAGGCTCAAAGCGCTTGCTGCTCAAAGCAGAATCCCTTTATACTCATAAATCTGGTTAAGAAGGGCTCTGGTTCACTTCTTCATTCGCCAATATTGAACAGGAATCACTTTATTGCTGTATTCTAGATTGATTTGACTAGAGCAGAATGGATCCATTGGGGTTTCACTAGAGGTAAAATAAATGGGAATCTGTTGTCCCAAAATACTAAGAGTTTCCTTTGCCATATTTATCACAACACCAAATTTTTTCATAAATGCTATGCCAATTAACATGTCATAGTTATTGTTTGGTAGAACCACCGCTGGAGCGGAAGCTCTGACTGACCCAAATTGTAAAGGCAATGCACTATATGCTCCTTTAGACACAGTGCTATGCGTCCCCGCAGTCTTGTATACTACTTGGTGGTCCACATTCAGTTTCAACAGAAGCTTAGCCACCAACCTGGTAGAAATTATATTCACAGGGGCCCCCATGTCTATGATAGCGCAAATTTTTGTGTTTTAAACAAAAATGTCACAGTAAGTGCACTCCAAGTAAGAAGAACTATCATTGTTTATTATGTGGACATCCAAAAGCTTTTTGTTACTCAGAAAGGAGGAATTTCTCATGCTGACATGAGGATACTCCATAGTGATTTTCTCAACTGGAATTGCTACGTTAATCCCTACTAAAGAGGCAACGTCCATCAAGGGATCCATGTTGCTCATGCCAGTTTGTTACAGGATCTGCCATAAATATGGCTTATGCACATCCTGGCGGAACTCAAAGCTTGTGGGGAATAATAACTCTCTGGAATGGAAGCAGGGGTATCTGATGGAAGATGTTGGTAAACAAATTGACCGATTGAGTTCTGAATCCTACACAAAGAGATGCTTGGGAATCGTTAGGGAAAATTGAATTAGACTTAACAGAGGTAGAGAAGCCCATCTCTACTCCACTTGAGCTTTTCCCTGTTCAATATTCTTAATTGGCATCACATACACCTGCAGTTTTCTGGGACAATTGCCATATAATGCCCTCTTCATCCGCACTGGAAGCAAGTATTCATAAATGATTCATGTATATAACTTGCAGCAGGAGGACCAGTTCAAAAATTGACAGTATTATTCCAAGGTTGTGGATGACCTGGAAAAGCGTATGTAGGCCAAAAAGGATCTGCTGATTTGTATGATGGACGAATATGTCCAATGGTTGATAGATCAGTCGCTGTGGCCCATATCCTGAAGAGTTTGGTGTGGCAGCAGCAGGGGTCTTTCAGACTACATTAGGAGCGTTGATCATGGTGGAGAGTCAATGTAAGGTGTTCACAAATTGAATAAGTCCCACAACTTCATCAAAAACATGAGACATATCATTATGTTGTTTCTGATACGGTTTGACAGCTACTAACATCACTATACTGACATCCTCAGTGGATAAAATGTTAGCTCTGAGTAACACATGTGTTTCCACCAAGAGCAATACTGAATTTTAACAGGGACTCATTTTGGTGGAACTGTCAGTCAGGAAGTTGGCTTTTTGTTGGGTCATCTTGGCTGCGCCCCCAAACAGCTGGAGAACAGTCACTTTCACTTCTTTGTAAGATATCAAGCTATTTGGAAGGTAGGAGTTAACTTGATCAGCGCTTTCCATGTCAAAAGCGGACAGCAAAAGTTTTGCTTTCCGCCAAACAAAAGCCCCTTCCACAGTAAATTCAAATTGCTTAAAGTACCCATGCAGATTCTAATATTGACTGAAGGGAGGTAATTTCTTGGTTTGAATAGCTTTTCCTTGCTCTGGGCTCCAACTGCGAGGAGCAGTCAAATTGGGTCTTGAGTGACTAGGGGAATTATTCCCTTGTGAACTATAATATGAACGGGCAGATGGAATAAAATCCGCTGAAATGGACTCAAAAGAAGTAGTGTCACACAGAGAGTTTATCAAAACTCCTGAGGGATACTCGTTAGCTGATCCATAGCATTCTTCCCCAAATCACCACTAACTGCACCACTTCCCCCAGCTCTGGCATGCTCAGCAAAGTGTTCCTTGACTAGCTGTTCTATTTCAACCAAATATCATCTACACCGTCCATCCTGAAATTCCTGTTGCAGCATCTCATATTAATGTAGCAACTCCCAATGGAATTCCTGCTCAGCGTCCAGTTTCTGATCCACTTCCTATAGTCACAAGAGGACATCCTCCACTGTGTTCTGCATTCTTTCATGCTGCCCACTAGCATTACCCACTTGTCAATTAGCATCATTTATTTGATTAATGAGGGCGGCTTGTTCTCACACCAATTCCCATTGGCCTTTATAATGAACAAAAAGTTGTACTTGAATGTCTGAGTACTCTCTTTGCCTAACTGATTGGAAGAGAAATGGCTTGACTGCGCTCATCCTGGCTAATGACTTCCAATTATGTAACATGACGTATTAGCTGGAGATATTTTAGGGGTCGTTGATTAAAGGATGAGTGTGTTATCTGTTGTCCACTGATTACTCCACTCAATGCAAAGTTAGCTAAAATTCAGCTGCTATGGAACCAAAATGATGTGTCACTTGCCATTCCGTCAGTGTTATTCTTTCCCTATTATGAGCTATCATGGCTTCAAGCCCTTCCACCCATTCTGCTAGGTCCATCATAAAGCGCTTGGTATTGATTCCCAACTTTTTTACATCCTGAATCCATTCTGCCAATAAGCCATGACAATCCAACATTTCTCCTATCACCTAGGGTAAATCTGGATTCAACTGTGGCACTAAGACGTCCAATCAACGGTGGACATCCCCAACATGATGGTCCATCTGTACCAGCGCCCCCTGTACCACCAAAAAAGAGTGATCAAGGTGGTCAAGCAGGAGGCAAGTATCATTCTGCTGGGCTTGAATGAACCACATTACATACCCAATCTCAATATTATGGCGAGCCAGCACATGCAGTAGCTGGCAATAGAAGGTTGTACATAAGTGACTAGATACTCCTCAATTCCATGGGTACCGAGTTGATGAGACAACCCCATTGTAGTTGCATCCAGATAGGACATATACAAGGCGTAGCATTGTTCTTGGTCTCGTTGATTGTAAAACAAACTCAAGGCATGCTCCCCCACCTCTTCTTCATAGAGTTGATACCCCTCACAAAAGCCATTCCATAATGTCACACAGCTACTGAGGGGTCACATTTGTGGAATGACATTGTTGGTCAGCCATCAACTCAGGACAGTTTTCTAATTGCAAATTTACCATAACATCTTCATCACCTGGCTCAGTTACTGTAAATAGTACTGGTTCATCATTAGGTGCTTCCTGCACTTCCTCAGTGTATTGCACGCAGAATTCAATCAAGTTTTGTCATAACAAATGAGGGCTTGCCATTTTACCCTATCGTTGATGAACTAAGTTGACCAGCAGCCCCCTGTAGTGAGCACCACTGTTAATTTTTGGTGTAAAGGCTTGATTCCGCTGAGTCAGTTTACACAGGGTATTAGCCACTGAGCAATCAAATCAGATAATATCAAGATCACTCACTCTAATAAAACCCAATAAATGATATATGGAGCAATCGCCCCTATTGACCTTTATTAGTTTTTTAATAATCACAGACTTATCTGCATCAACCTATTAACAAAAAAAGACTTCCTCCTCAAACCTCTGTTCATCTCTTTAAATCTCAGTTCTTCAAGCCAGATGCATCCTTGGCTTGGTAGTCTCCTATTTGTTTTCCCTTTTGTAGTAGTTCTCATTTATCCCAAAATCTTGGCATAATTTCCCTCAAATTTTCCAAATAGTTGACACTTTGATCAATTACTTTTCATATAACTTTTCCACTAATCTCGAGACTCATCTCAATTCCCATTCTGATCTGCTGGTATGTGTAGTGTATCGTCCAGTCATATATACTTCTCAACATCCTCCATAGATATTTTTAGCAATATAATAAATAGAAAATACTTCCCTCCCCTGGACATATTTTTCTTTGAACAAAGGTATAAATGTACCACTTAAGGTTGGAGGCCAAATGACATGAACCAATACTGGGACCACACTTTCACATAACAAAGAAGCGGTATCTTTGGAAAACGCTTGAGGATGAAGTGCATACACTTGACTCTGAAGATCATTAATATCATCAATTATTAAGTCTACTCATTCTTGAGTGGCACTGAGAGTCAGGTTCATGGTGATGAGTTGGTTTAATTGTCACATTTCATATTTTAACGTGGTATTAGCAGATGTGAGTTTGAGTTGATGTTGTTCAGTGGTGAGCACTCTTTGCTCCAATACATGTATCACAGCAGGTAGGGCTGCCAAGGTCCCAAGGCGTTCAAGATGAGCAGTTAATGAAACTTCAGGGGAGAGGGGAAAACCATACCAAGTGAGTTAAGCTCCATGGGCGATGCATCTCAATTGGACATCAAGGTTTTTACTTGCTGAATTAATGCCTGGAGACTTTTTTGGGTATTTCTAGGTCAACACTGGTCCCAGAGGTCCTCCTGGCCCAAGGGTCCCTGTCCACAATCATGTCTGTCATGACCATGGGGTCCTCATTTACCATCCTGTCTGTCACAACCAGGGGTTTCCATTCACCATCATATCTGTCATAACTGGGGGGTCCGCACTCACCAGGCACTCCTTGTGGTCCTGAAGAATGGAGACTATTCTGTCCTTCACATAGTTCATAGATTATTCCCTCCAATGATTGGAGGCGTTCATCCACAGAGATAATAAAGTTATTAAATCCAGATTGTACTTTTTGGGTACAATCTACAACTTGATTATGGATAACAACTCTCTAGTTGACTAAAGCAATTAGTGAATTACGTCCAAACAAAGCTCATGATTCCTTAATCCAGATGGATTAACATCTCGTATCTCATTGATAAGCTGCTGATTTTCCAATGTAGAATCACAGTTTTTACTGCTGAACTTGGAGGCAGATTGGTAGAATTGGAGGAGCTGCAAGTATATTGTCTCCAATAACTGCAAGTGGCAGAGTAATTTCTGATGATGGATTCCTACTACTTGAATAGATGGTATGAGGTGAGATGTACAAAGTGATTTAGATAGCATTCTGTAAATCCAGCTCCAACCTGTTCTATATTGAGCGAAGAACTTTGAGCCAATATTTTCATAGGGGCTGGCACTTCAAGAGCCCATCTTCTATTATCTATGCCTCCATGCACAAAGGCCCCGGATAAGAGGAGACGGAGAGCTTCAGCAAAGCCTGATAAAATGTAAATTGTATTGTTTGGCAGATGGAGCGTGGAGGGTCATCTTCATTGATGGGGGAATAGGATGTCACAGTCAGCCAACTGTTTCTCCAATGTGCAAATTGATCACCCATTCGCTGAGAAGGGAAGCTTTACAATCTGAGGTGCTTTTTAAAGCCAAATCATTATTGTCCATTGTTGATTTTATTTTTTTATTTTTATATTTTTCAACGTGAACTTATAGTATAACTGGCAGGAGGCACCAGTTTTATTGGGAACACAGGTGTGATACCAGTAACCCTTAATTATTTTAGGCCAGGGGACCTAAAGCTCTAGTGTGTTGGATTATGCCTTTTTTCTCCTCTTGTTCAAGAAGTCTTATTCTAGTACTTCATCTGGAGAGGCATCTAGTTATAAATATATACCAATTTTTACTTAAACTTGAGAAAAGAAGAGAGAGTAAGTTTATTTAGCTTAAAATCCACAATATAAGAGAATTGGGGAGGTTTTTTGGTAAAATCAAAGCAGTTTAATATAAGAGCTGCAATTATAATAAATTGGGGATTCTGCAGAAGGCTGATTATCTTGGTTGAATAGGCTTTTCTCACCACATGGATCAGGTTTGAACCCCGAGATTAGATAGCTCTGAGGAATCAATAGTTGACTGCATATGCTAGAGTTGATCCCCAACTTTAAGAGCCATTGAATTTCATTGGGATTCTTTCTTACAGAAGGTTTAGCTATCAGGTCAGATTGAGATTTATTCTCATCATCCAACACATCCAAATCTACAATTTGGGTAGGAATCCCAACAGCCAGCCTAAGCCTACAGTGCTGGACTCACCTTAACATTATAAATAAAGTCAAAACTATCACCATGGCCCATTAAACCAATCCTATGATGAACCATTTTTTGTAAATTCACCTCAAATCCTATCTTATCTGGCTCAGTTATCAGGGCTTAGTTCTCCTATTTTCTCTGTATCGGTTTGGTGCACATTTTGAACCAGAAGTTTATCTTAAAACATACTTGCTTTCCCTAAGAATTTTCTTAATATTAGCTCAATCTGCACTCTTTTGGCTGCTTTTTCAAAGTTTACCTTCTGTAATCTTCTGTAACCTACTTTCCTTTACAAATTTTAGAAGACTCAATAACTAACATTCAGCTTATCAGTTCTCTTGACTTTAAGCCAAGGTTCAAAATGGTACTTGAAACTGTAAAACTAGAGGAGAGGTTGTTGAAGACAAAAAGATGAGGTAAATAGTCTACTTTGTTGGGTTAGTAAAATTTTATATTTATAGTGCAAGTGGTGACACAATGCCAAGAATACCTTCATGGCTCTAAATGATCAGGATATTTCAAAACCTTCTGGATCAACTGCTTAGTTGACACCTTCATTGTTATTCATTGCTAATGTCATAATGACTGCAATGATGAGATTCACGCCTTTTGTAATTTAAGAAGTTGAGGTGCAATTATAGGAGGCATATCCATCAATTTTTGTTCATGTGATGCTTCCTGATAAAATTTTCCATTGCTGCCTCAATGACAGGTTTTTATTGAAAGGGCTTAATAGTCAATTTATTGGGGCTCAATTCAGGAGCAGGTATCTTGACTCATTTGTTATCTCAAATCTTGACAAAGCCCCCCCCAGGATCCTCCCAGAGGTGGATATAGGGCTGTAAAAATTGACTATAAACTCGATTGCACTGTCCCTTGGTCAATGTCAATAATGGAGTATTAAGAATTCACCTTATGGATGTCATGGTAGAGTCCTGACCATAGAAATTTGATCTTGTTATGTCAATCTTCAGGTCAATTATGATAGAAAAGGACTAGGTTGCCTAAAAGGAACATTGTTAAAGAGAGTCAGCCAATATTGTAGTGAAATATCTTCTTTGCTGAAATGGTAATAATTCCATAAGTAGCGAGAGCTTGATGCCAGGTAATTTCATTGGCTAAGGCCCTCATCATTAATTTTGGAGTTTTTAGGTTCAAAGGAATCTAGTATGGATTGATGCTACTTGGCAGATGAGGCGCCCATTTAGAGTTTCAATAGGAAATATCTTTAAATTTGATGGTAACTTATCTAATAAGCTAGCAAAGCGCTGAGAAGGTAGTGGTTCCAGCTCTTAGGATTTGAGGTGACAACCTTCTGTAAGACAGAAACAAGTGTCCCATTAGCGCGTTTCACTGCTTTATTGGTTAAGGGATTATATGGGGTGGTGAAACTTTGGTTAGTCCCAAAAACGAAGTTTGTTTTTGGACTATCTGCGAGGTGAATTTTAGTCCACTTTTTAAAAGTAGAGCCTGTAGGATTTTGTGTTGAGTAAAATTAGATTAGATAAGTATAGGGCTGTGGCTTTTGTGTTGGCAACTGCGATGGAAATGTCTCTGACCCAATTGGTCAAACAGTCCACAGCTAATAGGATATACTTGTGCTTTTGTAAATTGTTAGGCAAATAGCCCACCACATCTTTGCTGACAACAAAAAGTGGAATTGACAGAGCCACAATTGATTGTTAATAATGAGGGATCGCTCAATCTTGGATACAACAAGTCAATCAGGCCTAGAAAACCTCTTGGATGGTCTTGACCATCTGATCTCAGTAGCATCACTTCTTTAACTAATTAAAAGTTTTCCATTGCTCAGTGTCACATGGTTTAGTGTCCCTCAAGGATGACATTGTTTGATAGGAAGATGATATAAGGGATCCATTTCAAGTAACTCTCTTATACAGAATTTCTTAATTTAATATGAGTGTCCTGATTCATTTTTCTTATTTTCAGTTTGAATTTTAGGAGCCTATAATTCCCATTGTTCAGGCCAGCTAATTAGATCATATAATAAGTCTTATTAAAGGATTAAGGCGTCCAGGCACAGGCACCCATAAATGACCATCAGCATCTTATTAGATCGCTTCTGTGCAATGGAAAATGGTAAAATCATAGTTCTGTAGCTTTAATGACCACCTCTCCAATTGGCCATCCAGGTCCTTTATTTGTCATAACCATCAGAGCGAGTCATGACCTGTGATAACAGTGGTTGAGTGCCATATAGGTAGGACTGGAAATGCTTAATTGCCAATAAAGCAGCCAGGCACTCAAGCTTGGTAACACCATATTTTTTCAACCATTCCCATGGGCTTGATAAATTAAGCCATTGGATGGTCCATTTAGTTTTCATTGTGTTGAGCTAGGATAGCTTAAACTGAGACGTCACAAGTATTGGGGAAAAGCAAGAAGGGACAGTTAAAATGTGGATGAACTAAAAGAGGCTTAGTACAAAGAGAAATTCTCAACGTATTAAAAGCCTTTTATTGTTCAGGCCACCACTCAAAAGGCATATTCCACTGTAGAAGGTAGATGAGGGGTTCAGCTAGGTTGGAAAAATGAGGGATAAACTGACAATAATATCTGCCATGCCCAACTCTACTTGAATATCCTGGAGGCTCTGGGAGCGCGACATCTTCTTTATTTGCAGCAACTTTAACTGGGATGGGCTGGATTCCATTTTTTGAGACATTATGTCTGAGGAATTCCGCTTTAGATTAGAAGAAAGAGTACTTTAAAGGCTTGAGCTTTATGAATTTTTTCTAAGACAAATTAAAGAATTCTTGGAGATGTTACATGTGGCCATTACTTTTTTGAATACAATAATATCATTGAGTATACAAGGGCATAGGATAGCTTCAAATCTCCCAGGATACCAACCATGGCTCGTTGAAAGGTGTTGGGCAAGTTGCAAAGGCTCTGGGCATCCTAGTTTGCCCAAATAGCCCTTCATAGGGTAGGAGCACGCATTTATTGATCTTCTGGGTGCTAGCCCTACTTGACAGTATCTGCTAGTGAGATCCACAGTGAAAAGCTATTGACCTTTCAAAAGAGTGGAGAAAGTCAACAATTTATGCAAAGGGTAACTGTCCATTATGTGATGTTAAGCTTTTGATATTCTTCAATACATAATCACTACCATCCTTCTTTTGAACTAACAAGAGAGGGGAGGTCCAAGGGCTATGGAAAGATACCAGTAACCCAAATTCAAGTAGATGCTTAAGCTCAACATCCACCTGATTTTATTTAACCTTACTATTTTGGTAGGAAAAAATTAGATAGGTTGGCGTCCTCAGTCTCAATATAATGTAAAACGCTATCCATTTTAAAAATCATATGTGGAGGTTGAAAAAAAGTCAAAGTATCCTAGTAATTGCTTAATTCAGCTCCGTTGCTCACTGGTGACTCTCACCCAATAGAGTTTTCAATTAGGGGTAATGATGGGGGCAATTCTAAACCAAAATCCTCTAAACTTCTAAAGTTATGTATTTCATCAATGACTTCTACATGAAATAGGTGAGCATACGCAGCTGGGTATTAGCCCCACTGTCATAGGTTCATTGGTGAGATTGACCAGCAGCACCAATATGGAACCATCTTAGAAGATCTAAAATTCTTCTGAATGTCAGTATCCCTTGATGGAAAGCTATCCTAGCCTCATATTTCTAACAATTGTCCCAAGGAATATTGATACTTACCCTGGTGTCAACAATGACCTGGGACTTTAATGGTATATTAGTCAGCTTTGCAAATAAATGGGCATGCGCTCTTGGCCATTTAACGCATGAGGGGGTATCTGTACTCAAGAGCCTCTCATATAAATCAGTCCTGTCAATCTGATTTCACTTTCTAACAGGTAGTTCCAAGCTTTGATCTCCATCTTAGTTTTGTGAGAGTTCTCAAAAAACAATTGAACCATGTGTCCTAAAAAGTGATAAGAATCCTTCATTATAATGCATAATACCAGAGTAGTCACAGAGAAACTAGGTTTCAAGGAAAAGATGTAACTAAGGTTGTCTAAAGCAAAAGCTTAGGTATTCAATGTCAACTTGCCAAAGAAAATGACTAGTGAGGATAGGACCCAATTGACTGCGTGTATTGAGGTCCAGCTGTGCCATATTCCCTGTAGTGAGGCAAGTAAGGAGCTACCTTGATGCGCTTCATTAACATATACAAAAAGACATTCATGGTGAAATCATTTTCAACAAAGGTGTGAACAGAACCCTTGTGAGCTTTTATAACAACTCATGTGAATAACTCAAATTGAGGGGGCATAGTGATAACATGCCAGATCCATTAGAAAAGAGTAAGCATTATTGGTTTTTTAATGGGTAACAATCTATCCCCCCAGCACAATAACATCAGACTCAAATAGAGGTCGCTAGATGTTTATGGGGCGGTTCAATGATGTCAGCATGAATCGCCTTGTACTTAATGCTAACTGCTTTATGTCCACCCCTTGGAAAGTCTCTTCAAACAAATCTTGGCGCTATGACAGAATCTGTTACAGTAGGTGCACCAATGTTTGGGTCCTTTTTAAACTTAACAATGTGGACATAGGGAAGTCTGGGAGAGTTAAAATTAGAAAATGTGTAACTCAGTGTAAATGCAGAATCTTTTAAAAGCTTCTTTAATTTACAAAATACAGCTGAAGTTGCTATTCTGACCAATCATATGCGATTGGACTTCATTGTGAGTTCCCAATGTGGAGATTAGTGCAGTTATGGAGTCATCTAGCATAATATGGTTATTGATACCCAAGGGTTGTTCTTGGGCATAGAATCGGCTTTAAAATTCCAATGAACTTTCTCCTTGTTTAAATAAATGACCCCTAAATACCTGCTGTTATAACTCTGCCAGATGCGCTCGCAGGTGCTTACGCTGTGGAGCCTGACATAGTGTCTGACTGCAGGAGACTTAGTGCATCACGGTCAGCTGAGAGGACAGGGGCTTCATAAGATGCATAGTTGGACGAGACTGTTCTTTAAATAAACTTAGACTGGATAGTAAATAAATATATAGTATTCTCTGAAAAGATTATATAATAAGTCAGTAGTTCTTATAGTACTGTTGAAAAGTAAAAGGGAACCTTGATTCATTGGGAATGGCAAAGGGTGATTCATTTTATCATTCTTGATTCCCAAGTAGTTTGTCCATCACGTCCCACCTGTAAGGTCAGATGAGCTTTTTGATCTCCTTGTAGTAGTTTCATAGCTAAGTTATATTAGTATTAACCACAAGTAGTAGTTCTTTTAATAGTCTAGGTTTAGTGGCTTAACTTTCTGATTTCAGAATTAACAACTGATGAAGATATTGGGAGCTTTTGCCACAAATGATGTAGTCATGTGATTGTGGCCTCAGAATTATAACAGATGAAAACGTCCCAGTTTTTGACTGCCATTTTGACTTCAGATTGGTGGATTTAAAATTGGCACCAAAAGATTGCCCAATATGAGGTTCCCTCAAGGTAAGAGCTTTGACTTCACGTAATCACTAATTTGACCTTGGATGTAGGGAAATTTGGAAACGCAAAAGATGACACGTGTAAGTGAGGATTCAACCCTGAAATTAACCTTGTTTTATTTATTAACAAAAATAAACGTGCTGACAAATTTATCCCAATGACATAGGGCACCGCAAATGACACAAGAAAAAAACCAGAGCATTCAGCAGATCAGTTCGCCACCAAATCTCAATTTTTGTTAAGGATAAAAAACTAGGTTCACTGCATGATGCCAGGTAAGACAAGTCAAGAGCGGCCCCAAGGCCACTAGAGAGACTATGCAAGGGCAGGAAATGAGAAAGAATTCTGAACTGAGTTCAGAATTGTGTGAGCCTAAAATTTTAAGGTCGCTCTTCTGGGGAACCCCTCCGCACTTTTCTTTGTGCCCCAAGGAGCATGAAGGATAGCTATGGATGGGTACAGCCCAGCGCTAAGCCCGCATGAACCTCAAAACCCCAAAATGGCGTTTTGACTCAATATTTGGAAATCCAAATCTCAAGTCAAAATGCAACAATTGGTTCAACCTGATTGTTACATCACCCCCTGCTAAGAAGAAGCCCCTCACAAGAGGGTGGCTTATAGCTGGAGGAAACCACCATGAGGGCTTCCTTGTTAAACATGGAGCCAGAACTGGACTGCAAAACCCATTCTAACCAGCGAGGGGAAACAATCCCAACGCAGGGCTGGGCAGTTATCCCACACAGTGTGGGCTGACCGTGGGGTGAGGGGCCCTGCTGGGCTAGGTCCCTAAGTGCCAACCAGATCCTTGGTGAGGGGAAGCCCCACTGGGATTTCAGGCCAATGGTCACTTCAGATCCAGGGTTGGCCATCAGTCACTGGCTCCCCCGGTGCTGGTTACTTGACAACAGGGACCTGAAGTGACCACTGAGGTTGGGACAAACTGGGGATCTGGTGGCATGCTATAAGCACACTGAGTTCAGGATAATGTAATAGACGAAAATATCCCAGTTTTTGACTTCTATCTTGCCTTTGGATTGGCGGATTCAAAATCAGTTCCAAAAGATTGCCTGATATGAGGTTCCCTTAAGGAAGGAGTTTTGACTCCACATACCCACTAATTTAACCTTGGATGTAGGAAAATTTGGAAACGCAAAAAGATGATACAGGTAAGTGAGGGTTTCAACCCTGAAATTAACCTTTTTTTATTTATTAACGAAAATAAACATGCTGACAAATTTATCCCAATGACATAGGGCACCGCGAATGACACAAGAAAAAATCAGAGTATTTGGCAGATCAGTTCACCGCCAAATCTCAATTTTTGTTAAGGATACAAAACTAGGTTCACCGCGGGATGCCAGGTAAGACAAGGCAAGAGTGGCCCTGAGGCCATTAGAGAGACCCACACAAGGGTGGGAAATGAAAAAGAATTCTGAACTGAGTTCAGAATTGTGCAGGCCTGACCTTTAATGTTGCTCTTCTGGGGAGCCCCTCCGCACTTTTCTTTACCCCTCAAAGAGCATGAAGATTATCTTGGGAGGGGCACAGCCCAGTACTGAGCCCTCATGAACCTCAAAACCCCAAAATAGCGTTTTGATTCAATATTTGTAAATCTGAATCTTGAGTCAAAATGTAATGATTGGTTCAACCTGACCATTACAAGATTTAGGTAAAATATTTGGAGTATAGTTAGAATTCTTAGCCAAATTTGTAGTACTTCAGGTATTACCCAAGATTGAAGCTTAAAAGAATGATGATGAAAAATTGAACCTTAATAAAGGACTTATGGGACCACTTGAATAACTTGATGGTCAAGTCCCGCATAGTAGCATATGCAATCTTCTCCTCAGGACAAGGCTTCCACCTTGCATAGGAGAATCTTGAGAAAACCCACATCAAGCCTTGTCCAAGCGTAGTAAGTCTTGGCTCCTGCTGGAATAATTGATTAAATTTATTGGTGAAGTATTCTTGATATATTTGTTGTAAATTGGCTGATTAACCTTATCTGTTTCCTTTAATTAATGTAATTTTGCTCAGGTCTCAAAAAATGTTCATCTGATGCTGGTCAGTCAAAAGTTGATCCATCTTGGTTTGGGTCAAGAGGCCACACTGAGTATTTATATTGAGGAGATCTGGGGCCATGTGATTGCCATTGGAAGAATCTAACAACATCAGGTTTTATGAGCGTAAATTAGCAGCCTTAGAGCTTTTGAACTCCTTATTGCTCTTGCTTGCATTGTAATAGGAAATAGGGCGTCAGAAGAAGCTTCCATATTGACGTCAGGGCTAAACAGGTGTTTTTGGGTTGAACCATCAAGGTATGATGGAGTAGATTATCAAGGAAGCTGTGTTGGGATAGTGTGATTTCTGTTGAGAGCTAGCTGAGAGTGAATGACAATGGCGTGCTTGAGGTGCATATAGTGGACGAGATGCTTTTGGTCACCTGGTACAAGATGGCCATAATTTGCACCTGAGGACAAACAAGCTGTACAACGTCAGGTGGCCGTTTGTCCCCCCAGAAAACAAGTTAGAGAATTCAGTACAGTGGCGTGGTGCTGGGTCTAGTAAGCTAAAGTCCATTACCTCATTGTTGTTGATAATCATCAGTGGGCCTTCAACTAATTCTAAGCCTAGAACTGATGCATGGCATGGGAAAATTTGGCAAGGGCATTATAGATAATCTTGGAATAATTTCTGAGGCATTCCAAGTCTGGCTCCACAGCACGGTAAGTCTTGGTAATTTTCTCTTCAACTCTAATGGCAGGAACTAATTCAACAGCCATAAAGATGAAAGTGCCTGTGGTAGCATTGTATGAGTGCGATATTGAGAGTTGAGGCTGATGGAGTACTCAAGTTTGGGAGAGTTTGGAACCTCACGCTTAAAATGGTTAATGCCGTTAAGAGGGTAAATCTTGCCCTTGGGCATAGTGGCTAGGTCAGTGAGGGTTCACAGGCAACCTCAGAATGATTTTCAGGGCGTTCTAAGTATAGGTTCCTAAATTTTGTCTTGACCTTCATCAGATCGTTGTGAAAGCTCTTTGGGAACAACTTTATGTTGATCAACTTGTAGTTGCACTGCTAGAACTCCTTCTTGGTTTTGAAGAGGACCCTCTTAGTATCCTCAAAAAAGCCCAATGAGGTAGGCTTCAGCAGACTCCTGAAGGGCAGCAATAGCAGAGGCTTGAAAATAAAGATTTGTTTTGTAATCTTGAGCTTTCTTGCGGACAAGATGCTGGAAAGGCGGCTTGTGAAGGGGAGGCTCAGTAGACTTCTAGTATCTATGAATCTCATAATGGGCAACTGTTCTAGATCTAAAAAATGAGTCTTCTTGACACTTTAAAAGAAGATGCACTCTCAAAAGCAGCATTGGTAGCATGTTGCTTAAGGGGTGCCTTACCACCTATGGATTTGCATGCAGTCTGCTTAGTGCATGCTTGGCTGGTTGGTACGACATTTTTTGACCATCTTGAGGTAAGTTCTTAACTTTCAAAATAAATAAATCCTCAGCATTAGATTTCAGGCCACTTAAGTTAATTTTGGGCTCAAGTTTGTTGGTACTTTCATTTTCCCAAGCTAAGAGCAGAACCAGGTAAGTTTGATAACTTCTTAATTAATATCCGGCCCAATTTTTGGAGGGGAGCCATTGTAATCTCTGAGCAACAGTCTCGCCAGCAAAGAATCATCAAGCTTGTTGTGCTTTTGAGAAGGTAAGCCCCCAAGTGCTTTGTCCAGTGCTTTTGGCATTTTGAGGTTCTGGAGGTATTTGGAGCTTTCATTGGGCCCCTGAGGCTTAATTCCATCGTTGAGTTTTAAAATTAGCTCTTGACTTGTCCCAACTATTGGAATTTTGTGACTAATTGCGATATTCAGGCACTATGAAGGCTACAAAAATTATTGGTTTGTGGCTCTAGAAAAGATGGAAAACAGGAAAACGAAGTTGTTAGTTTCGTTGCAATAATAAATTCCAATTGGAATACAAAACTTTGAAATGAATTGACCAAAATTGAGCTACGTGAGACAAAAATAAGTGGTACATTATTAGTTAAAAATGAGGGGTATTTATAGGATAGATTTGGTAGTCCGTCACAAGGATCTTTGTGCTTCAACTGAGGTAATCTTTTTAATAGAGGACCAATATTGCTGATTATTAATATACTTGTGATGATCAGATATGATAAAGTTCTTACTAGATGGGATTGACCTTCTTGTGGAGGTCTTAGCCCCTTCATATTGATTGTCCTCATCCATCAGAGGAGGCCAATAAATCTGAAGGGCCAATTGTCAGTCTAACTGAGAATTGGATATCTCTGGCAGGGTTTTTAAGATCTTATTAGACTGAGACATCAAACTTCAATCTTGATTAGAATCAGTTATCACAGTTGAATCTCCAACAATACCCCCTTCAAGATCTTACTTAGGGGGCACGTACTTACAAAGAAACCTACTATGAACTCTATTGATAACGGTCCCAGTATTAATAGCTGAAATGAAGTATTTAATACCCCCAATGTTAAATAATATGGAAATTACCAGCCCATAATGTGTCAAGTTTGTAATTTCGTCCTCCAGGTATATGATGATAAAAGAGTACAAGATCCCTTTTTGATATTCTAGTAAAGTAGGTTGAATAGCATTAGTTCTATTTCCCTCTTTTAAGGTTGTATTATTAAGAGAACTCAAAGCTAAGGCTTGTACTCAGATAATCTCATCAGCTAGTCTCCTCATAGCTAAATCATTAGTTTTGGGATTGCAGCATAAAGTATAGGTTGTACACTTGAGGGTAAAATAGGATCCTAACTGTAAAGTGCCTTGAAGGGAGACATTTCAATTATATGATGATGGCTAACCCTATAGGCTAACATTGCACTAGGTAAGTAGAGATTCCATCTACTAGGATCGTTGGAGGCCATATTTCAAAGAATAGCTTTAAGGGTACCATTTTCTCGTTTGACTGCACCATTAGTGGAAGGATTGTAAGGGGTTGTAAACGACTGATAGGTACCCATTAATTTAGTAAGCTCAGATACCACCTGTGAAACAAAGTTGGTCCCATTATCAGATAATAGAACTTTTGGGCTACCATGCTGGGTGAAAACTTGCTTAAAAAGGAAGGACGCAGTAGCCTTAGTGGTGACAGTGGAAACTGAGACAGCTTCAATCCATTTGGTAAAATGGTCGATAGCTAATATAATATAACGATGTCCATAAGTAGCAGTAGGGAGAGGGCCCACCACATCAATACTCATAGTGGAAAAAGGTTCTGAAGGTCCCACAATTTTGTGTTGGTAAATCAGATTTTCACTATGTTGTTGTTGGCAAGTGAGACAAGTCTCTAACACATCATGCACAGTTTCCAGCATGTTATCCCAATAACAATGATTTTTCAACCACTGTAAAGTCTTAGCGACAGCTCCATGCCCTACAGTTTGATGAGCCTCCATAATAGTATCAGTCCTCGCAGAAGGCTGAATAAAAGGCAGCCATTTAGATCCCAACTTCTTATATAAAGAACCTTCTTTAACTTGAGTATTCTAGGTTAAGGATTGTAGCTTCACTATAACGTCCTTAGATTCATGATACCAGAGTTCAGGTCTACCAATCAGATCATAGATATGATCTTCCTCAGCAGTGAATAAAGTTAGTATAGGTAATCAAGAAAGTCCATCAGCATTTTGGTGTATAGCTCCAGCGCGATGTTGAATTGAAAAGTCATAATTCTGAAGCTTTAACGCCCATCTAGCTAAGCGTCCATCAGGATCTTTCATTTGTTGTAACCATTTTAAGGAAGCGTGATCCGTGATGATAGTGAAATGTTTGCCATAGAGATAAGGGCGAAAATGCTTGATGGCGGATAGGACTGTGAGGCTTTACCTCTCAGTAATTCTACAATTGCATTCTGCTTTGGAAAGGGTCTTACTATAATAAGCGATGGGATGATCTACCAGGTTGTAATCATGCTGAGCCAGGATAGCCCCAATATCTACATCACTGGCATTGGTAGATAAGATAAAAGGTTTTGAAAAAGCAGGATGGGCTACAATTGGGGCACTAACTAAAGCTTGACGCAAAAGATCAAAAGTTTACTGTTGAGATTTTTCTATAAGAAAGGAACTTCCTTATGCAAAAAAAAACTAAAGGCTTAGCAATCTCAGCAAAATGGGGGATGAATTGTCAGCAATAACCAACCATCACTAAAAACACTTGAATATTGCACAAGCTTTTAGGAACATGCATGTCCAAAACAGCTTATATCATATTAGATACAGGTAAAATCCCATTGCAATTAACTTTATGGCCTAAGAATTCCATCTCAGTTTTGTAAAAAATTACACTTAGATGGTTTTAGCTTAAGAGAAGCATGGCGCATTCAGCCAAATACTTCTTTTAAATGAGATAAATGCTTGTTAAAAGTGTGAGAGAAAACAGTAACATTGTCTAAATAAACCAAAAGCTCAGGAAAGTTTCAAATCACCATATAAGCCATACATGGCTCTCTGAAAAGTGACAGGGGCATTACAAAGTCCCTGCGGCAGTTGAGTAGGTTCAAATAACCCCTCACTAGATGGTCCCCCTCACTAGATATTAAAGCGCATTTTTGATGGTCTTCCAGAGCCAGGCCAGTTTGCCAGTAGCCACTAGCAAGGTCCATGGCTGAGAAGAACTGTGACCCAGACAATAGTCTTAATGAATCATCATTGTTAGGTATAGGATAAGAATCCTTTTGGGTAACAGCATTAAGCTGATGATAGTTTATAAGCACTCTATGATCTCCGTCTTTCTTTTGGATGAGAAGTAGAGTGGAAGCCCATGGACTTTGAGAAGGCGTTAGTAGCCCCGCATTGAGGGGTTGTTTCAATTCCACTGAGACCTAATTTTCCTTGACTATAGATTTGCATTAAGACCAGGCTCAAATAGGGGGAGTATCCCCCGTCTTTACCTGATGATGCACATCTTTAATTATACCAAAATCTCTGGAACCCTTAGCAAATATATCCGCATACTCTTCAATTGGAGCATTGTCTTCATGCTGATGTCCTGAAGTAAGTGAATCTCCAAATTTAAGTCAATTCTAGCAATGATAGGTGGTTCTTCCAGCCCAAAATCATGTAAATCACCACATCCCAAGATGGATAAAAATTCATTCACAGAAGTAGGATGCACATAAGCATTAGGGTTACTTTGATTCAATCGCATAGGTTGAGAGGTGAGATTAGCTAGTTAAAAAAGAACAGTCGCATTTTAAATGAGATCAAGAATACTGGGGCAGAATAGTCCTCCAAATGAGAGGGATTATTGTTACTGGAGATCTCTAATACATGATCATCTGGCACAACTACTTATACTTCAGTATCAAATATAACTTGAGCTTTTAGAGGAATAGTAATTGAATTGGGAGAGTATAAAGGCATTCCTTCTGATGCACAAGCTGATGGAGGCGGAAGAATAGTCTTGGGTCCCAAAATTTGGTATTTAAGATGAGAGATAGAAGTAGGATATTCCAATAAGCAAATACGTCGTTTGAGTTTGCCTTTGCTATTGGGGACATCTTTTAAAATTAAAGGTACTCAGTATCCAATTAAAGAAAAATAATTGTCCTTAAGTCTAATTATTGCATCAAAATTAATAAGAAAATTTGGTTTTGAAAAGCAAGTCATAGCAATTATTATCCAACATTACTGCAGGGGCTGAAATAACCAACTTTTCAAAGAGCATGGAAGGGAATAATAAGCTCCTATGGATTTAGTATAAGAAGGACCAGCAGTTCCATAGCCTTGAGAATGATTCAAGTCTGGCGCCACTTTGATTCTTTTATAAGCCTGGATGAGATCACACTTATAGATGATCCCATATCAATGATAACTAAAACTTTTACTTTGTGTACTATGACTTCCACTCAGGTCACATCAGAGCCAAAGGCGCTATTGAAAATACTGAGGGACTAAATGGTCAAATTGAATTAGAAGATGGAACTGAAACATAAGAAAAAAGTATCTTTGGTGGCTAAATTGTCAGGGATATCAAGTTCACCAGGAGCAAATATCACATTCCAGTTTTTAGGAGTATTAAAAGATAGCAATTGAGGCACAGGAGGTAGGTCAGTACAGGGAGCCTCTTGCCCTATGATGAATCCTCGCTTTTTGACTCTTCATCTTGTTTCTTCCAACATTGAGTTTCTTTATAGCCCACTAGACCGCAATAGCTGCAAGGATCCTTCTTAGGTTTATGTTTAGGTCTAGGAGGCCGTGCATGGATATAGGAATGAGGGTTACTAGTGGAGGTCAGGTGCACTACACATAAGGAATCTCCATTAATGCCGCTTTGATGTCAAGAATAGATCTGAGATTACCTTTAAGAGATTAAATGTAGTAACAACTAAGTATGAGAAGAAAATGTACTCATCACAGCCAAAAGGCATCACCTACAGTAATACAATCACATTTAGTGAGAGTCTAAGCCTGATTATAAAATCTCTTAGCAAAGTCTTGAATTGACTCTCCTCGCTTTACTTGGATGCTCATAAAGGCTTTTTTTGATTAGATAGAATTTGATCACTCCCAAATTCCTCTCTAAGGGCGGTTTTCATTGAGCCCACATATTGAAAACCTTAAGGTGAGGGATCATGATTTCTTGAGCGAATTGACTTAAACAAGAAGTAATATGCTGAACTTTCTGTTGATCTGTCACCCCATCCATTGCTCGCTCATAGACAAATAGAAAAAAATGAATGCTACCTTCACCTGGCTCATACTTATCCTTAAAGGTAGGTTTTAAAGTGATGGGTTCATTGCTTAAGACGTGTACGCCAGATACCATGACTGGGTCAGCTTCAGAGGGCTTGGACTCAGGGATATGGGCTTGAGTAGGAATTGATCAACATGTTGTTGCAAATGGTTGAGATCATCCTGTAAATTTTGGCCCATTGTGTAAGATGTTCATTTGCAGGCGAGTAATTTTATTTAGAATTTGCAGCAAGCATTTCTTCTTGCTTATTTTTGAGTATTCCATATTTAGCAGTTAAATGATCAATGGAAGCTGTTAACATTGCAACTGATTTTCTTGCATAAAATGGTTAGCATTGCATAGATAATGAGCATTATCAACACCATCCAATAAGTTGGTTGGTGAATAACCCAGGTTAGTCAAAAGGTCTTCTAGAGATAAGAAACATCCTTGAACTATGGCCCAGATTTGGTTTTCTAACGCCTGCATTCTTGTTATTAGTAAACTCGAAGTTTTAGAATCATCAACTGAAAGCGTTGGCCCAGGAGGACCCTGGAGGTCCTGGGAGTCCTTGCAAACTGTCATGACTAGCAGGCCCAGGGGGGCCCTGTTGACCCGCAGGTCCTTGAGGACCTCATTCACCAGGGGGCCCCAGGGTCATTAAAGGAGAACTAGGGGGTCCCGGAGGTCCAGGAGGACTGATAGGACCAGGTCCACCTTCTCAAATATATCTACAATTTGGACAAGTTGTTGAAGTAGACCATTGAGTTTGACAAAGTATTCCTCATGTTGGGCCCACAGTTGTCCCAGTTGTTTAGTAATCTCATCTTCAAGGGTAGTCATTAAGAGTTAATAGAATTAGCAACATCATTAACCTGTTGAGATACTTCTTGGCTGATGTAAAACACAACTCCATTGTCAATTCTCACCAGATGGTTATATAGATCATTGATTTCCCTCCTATTATCAAGTATGGCTTCCTGATTATCCCAACCAAAGTTAGAAGCAGTCTCATAGAAAGAGGATAGCTGAGAATAAAATTATTGCATCAGAGTTAACTGGCGGTGGATCTCAAGATGATGCAACCCCAAATTTTGGAGTACATGATGAATGGTGGGATGCACATACTGCTTAAGATACTGCTATGTTCTAGCCAAACCAACTTCAGTAAGTTGTAAAACTGCTCTGCTATATAAGTCCATAATATTAGATGCAACCTTAGATGCTCAGTCTCAGTTTGTAATGGGCGGGGCTCCCAAGGCCCAGCCTGCCACCAGCCCTAAACTTACACCCCCATATATAGCCATATCAACTCCAAATGGTCCTATCCATATGGATGGCCTTGCTGGGCACACTGGGCTGAGGTGCGGCCAACCGGCCTCTGTCACCTCAGGCCACTCTGGCTCCATCCTCTCTTGCCAGGGCAAGATCACTCCAAAAGGATCCAGGTGCATCCACCCCCTTCCTCTCCTCCTATGGCACCGCCATCTGCGCCCCCAACCTTGCTCAAACAAATACAATAAAAATTATATTAAATAAACAAGTCTAGTGAATGCAGCCTTTATTGGAAGTAGACTCAGAGTCAGAATAGAATTCCAAAGTGAGGTCCATTGGGGCTGAACTCACTTTGAAATACTTCCTAAAAAGGCTATATAAATTGTGTGTAATGAGGGGCGCAAAAGCCTCCAGAATTTATGGCATCTAGGCAACTTGGCAATGAAATGGGGGAACTCAGAACAAACAACCAATTAAATGAACTAATTAATTAATTATTCCATTATTGACCCAAATAAGAAAATCTTATTTAGAATAAAGGAATTTTAACTATTGACATACACAAATCTCATAAATTCCCAACCTTATGAGATTCATGTACAATCATCAATCATTACATTACCCCCTTATAAAATGGGAATCCCAGAGGATTTGAACCTGAACTGGCAAGGCAGGCGTGCAGCAGCCAATGACTTTTTTGACAGGGGACCCTTTTCCGCAAGCAGCTTAGGGAAATCAACCAGAAATCCAGAGCCCCTTGATCAAATCAACGGGTTCTCTGGAGGTCTCCTGGTGGGCACAAGAGGCCATCAACTGCCAGAAGTCTGGCCCACCCCTCCAAGCTCCCCATCCCTTTTGTTGGAAGGCTCCCCAAACCAATGAAAGGGACTGATGACCCACAGCAATGCTTGGGACATTGACCGCGACCATCTTGTGGTCTGGCTGGTACCACAGCCCGCCAAGGTAAGGTTGACTTTGGAATAATGTAATGGATGAGGCTCTTAAGGCCCAGCCCGCCACCAGCCCTAAACTTGCACCCCCATATATGGCTGTACCAACTCTGAATGGTCCTATCCAGATGGATGGCCTTGCCCTGGTGAGAGGAGATGGAGCCAGAGTGGCCTGAGGTGACAGAGGCCAGTTGGCCACACCTTGGCCCAGTGACCCTGAGGTGATAGAGGCCATAGGGACACACCTCGGCCTGGTAGCCCAAGGTGACAGAGGCTGGTGCACCACACCTCAGCCCAGTGTGCCCGGCAAGGCCATCCATCTGGATAGGACCATTCAGAGTTGGTACAGCTATATATGGGGGTGCAAGTTTAGGGCTGGTGGCGGGCTGGGCCTTAAGAGCCCCATCCATTACATTATTCCAAAGTCAACCTTACCTTGGCGGGCTGTGGTACCAGCCAGACCACAAGATGGTCGCGGTCAATGTCCCAAGCATTGCTGTGGGTCATCAGTCCCTTTCATTGGTTTGGGGAGCCTTCCAACAAAAGGGATGGGGAGCTTGGAGGGTGGGCCAGACTTCTGGCAGTTGATGGCCTCTTGTGCCCACCAGGGACCTCCAGAGAACCCGTTGATTTGATCAAGGGGCTCTGGATTTCTGGTTGATTTCCCTAAGCTGCTTGCGGAAAAGGGTCCCCTGTCAAAAAAGTCATTGGCTGCTGCACGCCTGCCTTGCCAGTTCAGGTTCAAATCCTCTGGGATTCCCATTTTATAAGGGGGTAATTTAATGATTGATGATTGTACATGAATCTCATAAGGTTGGGAATTATGAGATTTGTGTATTTCAATAGTTAAAATTCCTTTATTCTAAATAAGATTTTCTTATTTGGGTCAATAATGGAATAATTAATTAATTAGTTCATTTAATTGGTTGTTCGTTCTGAGTTCCCCCATCTCATTGCCAAGTTGCCTAGATGCCATAAATTCTGGAGGCTTTTGCGCCCCTCATTACACACAATTTATATAGCCTTTTTAGGAAGTATTTCAAAGTGAGTTCAGCCCCAATGGACCTCACTTTGGAATTCTATTCTGACTCTGAGTCTATTTCCAATAAAGGCTGCATTTGATAGACTTGTTTATTTAATATAATTTTTATTGTATTTATTTGAGCAAGGTTGGGGGCGCAGATGGCGGTGCCATAGGAGGAGAGGAAGGGGGTGGATGCACCTGGATCCTTTTGGAGTGGTCTTGCCCTGGCAAGAGAGGATGTAGCCAGAGTGGCCTGAGGCAACAGAGGCCTGTTGGCCGCACCTCAGACTGGTGACCCTGAGGTGAAGGAGGCTGTAGGGATGCACCTCAGCCTGGTGTGCCCAGCAAGACCATCCATCTGGACAGGCCAATTGGAGTTGGTATGGCCATATATGGGGGTGTAAGTTTAGGGCAGGTGGCAGGCTGGGCCTTGGGAGCCCTGTCCGTTACATGGAGCGTTTTGATAATAAAGACTGCGCTGGCACTCAGGATGAGTTACCACCCAAAGCACCAGCCATAATACCTCTGGTACAGCCATCCATATTGTGGGATGCAAAAAGGATAGGGCAATCATGAGTGATAGTCAGTAATTCCCAAAATAGGAAACTATAGCCACCAAATGTCTAGTGGCGTTCTTAAACTCACAATTAAATATAAACATCTTAAAGATTTTTTATTGAAACTTAAAGAGCATAAAGGAAAAATGGAGTGACAGCAGAACCTGTCAGGGTCCGCTGCCTTATAAACTCACTGAATAGGAATGTAAAACAGATGTCGCTCTGTCAAGAACATTTTCACAACTTATCTACAGCGTATTGACACCCTAAATTGTTATCAATCTCGGTTGAGATCTGAGCCCAGATGGATTAGATTTTAATATTTTTGTGATAAATTTCATTCCACTCCAATTGTTCCTGGCATTATGACAATGACATTTCTGGCAGACAGAAGGTTGAACCCATGGCCAATCCAAATATGGGCAGTCCCATTAAGAGTGAAGGGTTTAATGCGCTCATACCTGTTGGGGTAGGGTCTTTCTACTTTTGATGGAGGGGAATGGCGGACATGGATTTCTGATCCTATGAGAGAAAAATTTAATTTAATTTCGCCAGTTACTGATCTAACTTGGACAGCGGAACTCATACTGGTTGAGGAAATCTTTTGTTGGGGAAGATCGCTATGAATTCTCTGCTGGTGCTGGCTTCTGACCACCGCCACCTCCTGAAACACCTCCCAAATTTTCTACACCAACTTCTGGATGGTTAGAAGAGAAGAGGCACGATATTCAAGGGGTACGCTGTACCCACCTCTTATCTACTCCATATGACAAATTGCTCAGGGTAACTGAGATTGATAGCCTCTGGCTTATGCCCCTTATTGGTCCAAAATGGGAATATTTCCTTTTTAGATACAAGGATTGCTCTCTAAGGCTTACATTACCCTTCAATTGTTGAACTGGTGGAGCACCACAACTTGGAACATGGGCAAGCACAACATTCTTGTGCGCCTTTGGTAGCTTTATTGCTAATCTGGTGGCAACCTTCTGGGGAGTACAGGGAGCATCCAAATGTGTTATGTGGAAGGCCTCCACCCTCTCAAAGCGATTGACACAATTGTGGGCACTAACCCATCTGTTCTCATAAAGGGAAATCTCTTCCAGGCCACCAAGTATTGCATTAAGTGGCATGATAGCCATGACACCAGATGGTATCCATCTCCACTTTTATTGAGCCCTTGATCATAATTTAAACAGGTAAAGCAGGTTTGTCTCCCTAAACATGGACTACTGGGAAGGGTGAAAGACAATGTCTGCTTTTAATATGCAGGATGGGCAACTGAAAGGCCTCATTGCCCAAATTCTCTTTCACTATGTGAGGACTGGATGTCTTGCTTGCAAACTTCAGCAAGTGAACCTTTAACTGCAAATTTCATTTACCTATCATCAATAATGGTCCAACCTTAATCTCATAGGTGGGAAGACATTTGTTGGGATTTTTGCACTTATGCCAGCCAGCTAGATTACCAGGGATCGCTAGGGAATAATTTTCTAATGAGAGATATTTTGGAAATTGGTTGACCCTGATTTTGGGATAACTATGTTTGGGGGAATTTTAGGCTACTTGCCTAGCCAGATCCGTCTGGAATCAATATGGATGAATGCTTAAGTTCTTGTTGGGAAGAGTTGCCAACAAAATAGGAGCATCTGATAGTTGATTGACTATTAAGTGTACCAATTGGGATCATTTGGGTTTCATTATTGACTAATTGGGAATTTAAGGAGTAAGTTGTGAGGTGAGTGATGCCATTTGCAACTAGCAAATTGATCAGTTGGTTTGAGACCTGCCTTAATGGGTAAAAAGTCCCATTACCTAAGCAGGTCGCTTGCCAAATATGGTTGGTTCACTTTGATTGAGAGAAAAAGTTAGGAACACGTTTTCTGACTCTTTCCATTTTAGGTCTTAAAGATGTTCAATGATGGAATCCTAACCAGGATGGGGAAGACCATCACTGCTGAGATGAGAATGGGTGATTCAATGGCAACGGCTGCCATTTCATTGAGAAGGTGTCTACTAAAGGGTTGGGCACCGAATCCCCCACTAGAAATTCCCTAAAATTCACCAATAAAGACATAAAGTATATAGTAAAATAGTAAAATATCTTAGCTTAGTAAAATTTATCAACATCCATTTGTTCTATTCTTTCTCAGATATATTATTGCTGTGTGCAATAATTGGAAGACTCTTTAAGAAAAAGCTTAAGGATCTGAGTGGGGATCCAGAGAAGAAGCAGAATCAAATCAGGGATTGCTGACGACTGTGTGTTGAACCAGAGAAACCATAAACGGGGATCTAAGAGTCGATTGTGTTAGGTGGTACAAAGAAAAGAATCCCTATTCAAGACATCACAAGTATTTCAGGAGGAAGTATGGCCAAGCATTGGACTGAAATCTAATAGTTACATTCAACTATGGATAATAGTTGTCATACTATTACCAAACAATTATATCAACTACTATACAATGCGGAGAACTTCACAAAACCCAAACCTGTGCAAGTAATATATTTATAGGAATATTAGCCAAAAATAATCAGGAAACCTATAAATTTTTAAGAAGTGATGCTCACTACAGGGGTGTAGTTGAGTAGAAGAGATTAAGCGTGATGTCATATGAAGATGTTTCTAATTTTGGTAATAAGTTACTGAGGAATATAACACTAATGAAGGCAGAATGTGAAGTGGATCACATTCAATTGCGTTCACTTAGCTCAGAAGTGGAGCTCTAAGTGAAGCAAGTTGAGGATACTTAAGTTACAGGAAAAGGACTTGCAGCCTAGATATGGAACTATCTAGTGCTGCAAGAAAACCTGTTCTACCTGACATCTACCTTAGATGAATAGGATCAGCATGGCCAACTCAGGGTGAATTTGGGTCCACTTTAAATAGTCTTGAGGTTTGAGTGTTTAGATAAGTCATTGTATGAAATAGGAAGCAACCAATTAAGAGTATTAGATTGTCATGCCAAAGAAGATATGAAATCAAAACAAGAAATTATTGATATAAGATAGTAGAGAATTGCTAGACTCAATGACACTCAATCAATGATCAGAAATTGCTGGAGACAAGTTCATCAATTCAAGATGAAATTGGATGAAGCTAACGAGGCCAGATCGATCTGTATGATAAAGGGATCGTTTAATGATCCACCGTTGGATTTATTTCCAACGTTTTGGATGGCAACATATGACAAAAATCGTTTTTTGAGAAAAATGATCTATACAATTAAATGGAACTGTTAACTAATAAGATACAAAGATTCAAGCATCAGCTACCAAAAAATGATATGAAATTAGGACACGTTGGACGAATAACAATCAGAATTGAAAGCCTATGAATGAAAACATTCAAGAGTATTACCAAAGTCAGCTAGTGTAGCCTATACGTGAAGAAACAGTGCTTCTGATCATATAGTAAAGAAAGGTCAATACTAAAAATTGGAAGTATTGGACCTAAGAGAAAATAAGTGCAATGTTCCCAGAGGACCTCTGAACCATTAAATGGTTATGTCCTGAGATTTTTGTCAAGTCCTAGAAGAGGACCAGTGAACCAAATGGATGGCAAAATCTTAAGAGAATAAGATTTTAATTATGATAAATGGAAGGTTAGAATATATCTGGAACCCAGTTTGGATGAAGGGGAAAATAAGGACCTCAGAATTTTTTTTGTAGTTTAAAAGTCCCATTGCAAAAGAAAATACAAAAAAGATATATAAAAGATATAAAATATAAAATATAAATTTTTATGGTCCATGATTTTCAGACCTATGATGAAATGAGATTTCCAGTATGAGTTGCAAATGGAAATCCTAGAAAATTGGGGAATTCCACTGAGGATCAAGAATGTGAAAACCATACCGCTGGGATAACAGATAATAGTTGACACGGGTTGACATTAGAGATACTAAAGCTACTGTATTGGGAGGTCAGAAGCCCCTGGAAGAAGTCCAGAGTAGAGCCTTGGGTGGCTCCTAGAATAATAATGCTGGGCCTTGGAGAAATTCGAGTTCTCCTTGAAAAATTAAGTAAAACTGATGGAAATTGAGAAGAACCAGATTGTTGCATTCGTTCATCTAATCCCAATGGCTGAACTGAGAAAATTCACGATTATGGGACCCTTGATGAGATAAGATTACCAGCTGGGGTAGCTGAGAGTATCAACCTATTGGTTGATCAAGAGAATCTCACTGATCTGACGGAAGGACAGCACAAGGTTGTGCTCAAATTGTTTAAAAGTATTGGGAAATATTTGCCCAAGACGCACATAATTTGGGATGTGCAAGAGATGTGATCTGCAAGGTTGATACTGGGGAAAATTTGCCGATCAGGATGAGACTGATTTGATGGTCAAAGGCAGCCAAAGCGGTAGTGGAAGAAGAAATAAGCAAACTAGTGAAGCATGGGC